>JAJHUR010136720.1:0-75679 GCA_027495735.1 Lutjanus campechanus
CTATTTATATTATTTTATTTTCTATTATTATATTATATTATATTTATATTCTCACAGTGATTTTTAAACTTTTTGCCATACATGTAGACATGCTGATTTACAATAAATTTGAAGTGGTCCCTTAATTTTTTTTTCCAGAGCTGTAAATGCACACATGCATGATCTTTATGAAGTAACAAACTTTATGAAGTAACAAACTTACATTTTTTGTGTTCTCTTTTTATTGGGAAAAGTATCGAAAAGTATCGAAATACATGTTGGTACCGGTATCGATACGAAAATGTTGGTATCGTGACAACACTATATTGTAGTGCACAGCACACACCACCAGAGGTCAGTCTCTCTACTGGTGGACAAGGCAGCACATATCAGCTGAAAAGTGTTTGGTGTCTGGGAAATGAGGTTACAGAACTAACCTGTAAAATGAAGAAAAATGCCCCTGCCCTTGTTTGGGAGTATTTTGAATTTAGTCTTGATGATAAAAGTGAGCCAACAAACATGGCAGACTACTGACTGGCCAGAGTAGCGTATCATAGTCTGCCATTCACTCGCTCTCATGCTTGCTAAAGTTGCACACTCATACTGATTCCTTTCTATAGTGGCAGATAGTGATGGTGAATGTGCTCTAAGCAGAGGAAAAGGTGAGAGGTGTCACTGAATAAAAGCTGCAGATTCTTAGACCAAAGCAAAGTTGAGTGTTCCTGAGTTCCTGAGTGTGCATTGTCTCCAGAATGCAGGAATAGCATCACAACGATCAGCTCCACCTAAGATGAGGGAGTACAGTTCAAATGAGCCATTTCACACAAATACCACCGTAATACCATGCACCCTGGTAAAATGTCAGGAAGGCATGAAGGTTTGAAAAATTAGATATGCCCAAGTCTCTCTGAGGTCCTCTCTGTGTTTTAATTACAGAGTTTCTTGATGGATAAATAGCATTAGCTTACTTTTTGCGAAAGTTACTAACCATGACATGTTAGCTAGTGTGTGAGGGAATTGGGCTCAGCAGCCTGCCAGTAAACGTAGCCACACTGAACACAGCCACTGAGACAGTCAGAGAATACAGTACTGAGGTCATTTACAATGTTTCCAGAGTTTGCTGATGGAAAAATAGCTGTGCTTGTTGCTAGAGTAGCTAACTAAATTTAATCAAGGACTCAGTCCTTGAGTTGCTGGGGGTCAAACCTGGCAAGAAAACCACAGAGGAACTCTAGACTGTTACCTGTTACCTAGCGTTTTTGGTGCTGGTCTAGTCATGTCAGTCAACTGGGAGCTCTCAGCATGGGAAAAGTCAGCTAATGGGATGTTCCCTCAAATACAATCTGATCCTACTGCCCTCTGGGTGCAGGTATATAGCTCTGAGGTGCAGTAGGGCCCACTTTGGGAAAGCCCGATCTCAGCAGCTTTAGCCACCTTAAATAATATGTCTATATATGTTGTTATTCTGTTGACCAATGAGTAGTGCAGAGGAAATTAATTTCCTCTTGTGGACAATAAAGTCAAAGTCCATCCATGGATCACTATTGCTGCATGGTAGCGAGGAGTAACACATATTCAGCATTATTGGCTACTGTTTTCAGAATCAATGTCCATGACAAGTCCCTCTCTAGCCGCCTGTTTTTACAGTACGTGCAAACAATAAGCATTTCGCTAGCTGTTTCCTGGGAACTTTGATATAAAACCCTTTATTGTCATTCATTCAGATGAGCTCAGTTTTAAAAAAGAAAGCCTCAATTCATGTACAGTCACCTGCATATCAAATGGAAAGTGCAAAAACGAAATGAAAAATGAGACCATCCTGCATTGTCATTGTTTTGACAGATGCTGAGTGTGACAACGCTTTTTCTTCATATCTCAGTATTCACTTGAGGCCTTGCTTGCCTGAGATTAAAAGATACCTTAGAAGAATTCTCAAGAGAAAGTGGAGTGTGTGACTTCTTACAGACCAGAGTAAGATGATGTAGGTAGAGATATTTTAGATGCTCATTATTAAGCCTAAGGACCCATTTACACTACACAGAGACCTCACAAAGATGAAGATACAGCAGCGCCACATGCTTTTACTGTTGCTGTCTTGCATGTTTTAAATGAATGGGTTTGACCCACTGAGTTGCCTGTAATTTGCACAACTTTTCTCTGTGGTTCTGGTATAAATATTCTCTCCTCCTCCTCGTCCTCCTCCACATTTACTGGATAAAGCATAATGCATCCAAAAGGGCTAGACTGCAAAGACATTAATTTAAATCCTTACTAAGAGCAACCACAGAAATCAAGTAATAGATTGAAAAATGGGGCAAATAAAGGAAAACAGGCAAGAGGTTATACAGGAAAACAGTCATTTTTCATTGCTCTCTCAATACATACTCCTAAGCCCCAACTGTGTTTTTTACAGTAACAATATTTATTAAATACCTCTCTCCTCAAGGGATGTTTCTTGGCAGAAAACAACCATTTTATACAGCGTCAACACATTTTTGTACACATTTCACATTCATTTAGTGAGGGCAAAGCTGTTTGAAAAATATGTGTTACTGCTGTGTTGGGCCTGGTTTGAAAGCTCCCTCTGAGGACTTGGTGAAAATTATCAAACATGTGGAACAAATCAATGCATGTCTTGACAGAATCCTACTTTATATAGAATCATTTGTGTGCTCCTTCAATTGACCTCATGAGCCATTCTTTTTAATTACCTTTTCATGTCGCCACTCAGTGCAAATCAGAACAAATGGAAGTGGTACGATTGCTCTCTAAATGGCCATTTACAGGGTAAAAATTAAGGGACAAAGACCTCTTTACTACTAGCAATGCTGATTATTCTTGGAAGCAAAAGCAGTTCTGGCTGTGTAAAGATGTTAAAGAGACATTACCAGTCTGGGGCCTGGCACAGCAAGGGATCAAAATGAACACAAAAGTGCTCTTTACTTGTTTTAACCTCCCCTGTGCTTGCCTTAAATAGGTCAAAGTCATCAATATTCCATTAGTATCCTGTCGAACACCGAACATCATAGAGTTAAAGGATAACTGCAAATCAAAAACTGATTTGAACAGTTTAAATTAATAATGGCATTTTTAACATACATTAATTTTAATCTACAGCAACTAGCAATTTATGCACATTCTAATTAATGAATTCTTTTTCATCTTTGTTCATTTGAAGGTGGGGAGAAGCTCACATTTTATTGTATCAAGTGTGTAGACAAGCTTTTGTCTAAGTCAGATGGTCAGGTACAAGCTTTGCATCGACCCTACCCACTTCAGTTAAACAGTATTTCGGTTTTGTACTGTACATGTAGCATGTTATGGCCTGACTCCTGTTGTGACCTTTCTTTACCATCTTAACTGTCCTCTAAGTTGGTTACAGCATAATTCTAGGGGAGGTGTTGAGGAGTTTACCCTAAAGCATGCAGCATATCTCTTTTATCATGGTAACTTGCATGGTAAAATGGCAAACTGATTATCTTCTAACACTATAGTTATGTTTTACTCCTATCTGATAGAAATATTTCTATCAACAGATTTATGTAGAACATATGGAGTGTATTTATGTTCTAAAATCCCATTATGGAAATGATGTAGCACATAGACCTTCAGGACATCTGAAAGCAGCAGAGGGTACACAGATGGTGGTTGAGGTTTGAGGGTTTCCTCAAAACCAAGCTGGGCGTAAAAGGAAAGTGTTCAATCAACAGTGCCTCAGCCAACACCACACACTTTTTCAGCCAAACAAAAAAAAAGTTTGAACTCTAAAACTGAAACAACTGTAGATATCCAACACCCTTGTGCTACTTTTTAATATCTATGGTAATGGCTAAAGATCTGTGTTCTCTTGGTATCAGCTCTGTGCATATGGATTTTGAACTTCTTCTGAAGTTGTTTTATGCATCAATAGGAATAAAAACAAACAAACGGTGTTTTAAACTAGCAGCTAGACGCACATTACAGCTTACCAGCTCATTTTCTCTGCCAGCAAGTCAAATACAGCAAGTTTCTTAGGCCCATATGCTTAACACTATGATGTTGCAGGTACCACTCTAGCATAATTTCTGGAGGCATGCCTCCAAGCATTGTTTAAATGCACCATCAAAGTCCAGTAACAAAGTATGAAGAGTGAGATAGTGCATGTATCGAGAAGGTGGGATGGGTGTCCAACAAACAGGACTTTAACCAAGGAGACAGCCGTTTTCTCATGTGAAACCACAGTCAGTGTTAACTTCTTTCTAACTCATTTAACATACTAATTTTACCCCAAACCATGATTTTTCTCCTTAATATAATCAAGTAGTTTTCACACTGGATGTTGCATATTTATTATTGGCAACTTGACCGCAGAGCACTGTACATGCAGAAGTGACACAAGAGGGGAACACAGAGTGTCATAGTTTTAAGTGTGGGACCACTGACCAAGCTGCCATATTTGACGAGATGGAAGTCAAAACATGTTTGTTGCAGCTTTTATATTCTGTATAAGGGGTGAATGTATAAAGCCAATCTTCATACATTGATGATTTCCAGACAAAAAGCGTAGTACTCAGAGCTCCACGTGACGTCTTTAAACGCCCTGCTTTGTCCGACCAACAGTCCAAAACTCAAGACATTCAGCTTACTTAAATGTATTTAATTTTCTATATATTCTCTTTCAAGCAATCTACATAACTAAAGCCAATTCACTTCATTTGGCTGTAGTCAGTTCAAAACATGCGAGCCAGCTGCTGTTATGGATACCTTTTTAGTGCATATTCAAATTTAACTGGCCCTGCTTTTCTATTGTCATTGTCCAATCATCCATCATCCATCCTACCTTCTTCAGGGTGGCAGGGAGCTGGAGCTTATCCCAGCATACAGTGGGCAAGAGTTCAGGTACAAACTGGACAGGTTGTCCATCACAGGCCTACAATCCAAAGACATTACCTCAAATACTAATACTTCTTCTTGTGCCACCATTTGGTCAATATTTGTACTTTTGCCAGTCCCTTTTAGGATAAATTGTAATCACTTTGATTGTTTTCCAACTTATCCTCTTGCGTCACCATCAGCCCAACCTCCTATCATGTACAATATTTTAGTTTATGACAAAATCCCTGCAAAACTAATGACATTCCCATCAGCCCCAGCTACATTGTGTTTGGTGACAACTAGCAAATGTTAGCATGTATGTTGAACTAATATGACAGCAAGATAAATGCAGAGCAGCACTTTATACTAAACTCTTCCCTTGTTGTTTTGAGTCTTAGTTTGTGACTACTGTGTGACTACTTAAGTTATGGATTCCTTCACACCTGACATAATTACATTTAGGGAATGGGTGAAACTTGGATATCCAGGTTGAACGTGAAATTAAATTGCTGTTCCTATGCATCAAGGGAATTTAGGCTTCTCATTTGGATATCTGTGGATGCATACCAAGGTTGTTCGGCTGGGAGACCCTGGGGAACACTCAGAATATGTTGTATGGATTATATATTCTTTGTGGCCTGGGAATGTCTCAGGAAGAGCTACAGGATGTGGATGGGAAAAGGATACCTGGATTATCCTGTGTGGTCCCGCTGTCTCTGTTACCAAACACAACTGGTAGAGTAGAGTGTGTACGACGTATCAAGGCTGAGTCCTTACTGCAGTGACTTTGAGTCCAGCCTGGGCCCTTTGCTGCATGTCATCTCCCTGTCTTTCCTGTCTCTCTACTATACTATCAAATACAGCTAAAAGCCACAAAAGATATATTTAAAAACAAGTCGCTGTAATGAATGGATGGATCCAGTGACATGATGAGCAGTGGAGTCATTTCTTTACCTCAGTGTGACTTTCATAATTGATTAAGGTGTGAATTTTAGCGACACCTTCTCAGCAATGTGTCGCACCTTGAGATTTGTAACTTCAGACTTCAGAGTATGACTTTGCCGTGAGCCACTGCTCAAAAAAGCAACTTTATTTCCTTCTAATCTCCTCATCTTCTCCCTGAGGACATAACTCATGCTCTTTTTCATCAACATTTCCTGGGAAATGAACACTACCAGTTCCTTGAGTCCTATTTACCAAACTCCCTTGGGTGCTCCCACAGTCTCTTGGAGGCTGGGAGTGGTGCAAATAGGGCCTGTTGAATCAAATGTGAATTTAAATGTGAGCCATACTCATGCATAAATGAGACAAAGTGATGTTTACTGCAACTAATCCTGGAGATCAAAATATTTTTTTAAAAAAGCACAAAGCTCACTGCTTGCATGAGAAAAAGGTCTCTTAAATCTGACAAATATTGGGAAGATTAATTAATCAAACAGAGTGATCTATAACAGTCTCATTTTACAATCTTGTAAATAATAAATGACTCACCTTGTATCCTTGCAGTAGATTTTGTATAAAGCTAAATACTAAAATCACACAAAAACATGCCACTTTGCATCTTAGTCACTGTTATTAAAGTTGAAATGATTTGTTGGTAGATCACTGATGAATAATTTTAAAAAAGAATCAAAATTTTTCATGCAAAAATATTCCTTAGTTCCAGATTGTCAATTATGAGGTTGTAATTTTCATTTTATTTTATGTAACAGCACACTGAAAAACTTATAGACCAAACAATTTAAAATATATCATATTGGTGATAATTCAAATAATCATTGGACATAGCCCTGGTCAACTGTTAACAATGTGGCAATGTCTACACCGGTTAGCCACCTTTAAGTGTTTATCATTACTAATCACATACAATTAACTATAAAATAAATATTAACCACCTCTAGTCACTCAAATGTCTTCACCCCTCCTTTCCGCCTCCTGGAAGTCTGGTGGGCTACCAGGGGCAGGAAGTAAAAACAATAAAATCATCAAGATTTATTTTAAACTTTGTAAATGGAATGAAAACAATATGATCAGCACAATCAGGATACAAGGGGTCGCTATCACATACCACCCAGCACATCTTTTTACCATCTTCAAAATATCTTTGTAATTTATAGCATTTGATGTATGATGGCACAAGGCAGTTAAAGCATTAAACTGTGGTCAGAACAGATTTTGTCCTCCATTAATAATAGCGAAGAAAAATTCAAAAGCGAATTGACCCCAGCTCTTTTGAACTATGCAGTGTTCAATCTCATTTAACTTTGACACGCAGAATTGCAAGAAAGTCCAATGTTCAGCCAGTTTAAAGGAGGAGGGTATTAATCTCTCATTTTAGAAATATTAAAATACTGGATTATATTCCTGGAACTGCATGCCGAAACAATAGGTTAAGCAGAGGCTATACAGGCTGTAGAATTCAAAGTAACTGATAGAGGTTAAAGTAAAGTGTATTAATAAGAAGCTTCTTCTATGCGCTTGGACGGAGACGGAGAGATAAGCTGTGCGACTCATTTGATACCTCCGACCAGCCCACACTTATTGCACAATTCTCAAAAACCTCGATATTTCATAAAAATACACTGTGAATAACATAATTTCATAAATAAACATGAACATACATTTATTTTCTTGTCATCAGCATCAACTTCTAGCGCTTGTTCTATACATTAACTCTCAACCCGTGAGCTCATTTTAATCATAAACAAGTGACTGAGTTTGGCCCATTTGGATACATCAGTTTGCAAAGCTTTTTTTTTTTTTTTTAATATTAATCTAGTCTTTCTTTTCTCTTTGTATTCTCCATCTTGTCTGTTTTTAATGTATGCTTAGCATACACCAGAAGACTTTTAAAAGACTACAGTCTGACTCCCAAATACAGATTATATATATAACATTTTGGCTGGGATCTTGCAGGGTCACTATTTGAAAGACTACAACTAGACTCTAGTTGAGATTAGTTCCCATCGTGTTTCTGGTGGAAATTTACAAGAAAAAACAAGAAAAGAAAAGAAAAACTGAGGCTATACAGGCTGTAGAATTCAAAATAACTGACTGAGATTAGACTTAGGGTCAAGTGTTTTTAATAAGAAACTATAATTTCCAAACTTGTAGACTGCAGTTGTTAGATTGCTAGATATGTTAGCCTCTGCAGTGTTTATTTATTTATGATTTATATAGGGATAGATTCAGTATACATAGACAAACTGAGTGTTTATAGCCTCTGCTAATTTGCAACGCCAGCCTTGAGTAAATAAAAATAAGCGGGCTGAAAATAAGAGATTAAAACAGTGAGGAAAGAAGAAAGTAAACTGAGTAAAGCAAGATACCATTAAGCACACATTTAATTACATTACATTTAGAAATCAGGCATGAGTATAGGTTTGTTGCTGAATTAACTAGGATTTTGGTGGCTGTCTTAAAAGTGGTGAACTTTGCGGCAAATTACAGGTGATTAGGTAGCGAGTTCCAGGACTTCGCTCCTTTCACAGGAAAAATCTGTCTGAGCAAAAGATGTTTTGGAAAATGGAACTTTACAATTGCCACTTGAAGCTGCTCTGTGGCAGCTGTGTAATTTCTTCATGTATTTGCAGAGAGGCTGAGGAGCAGGTTCATTTAAACCCCTTTAAACACAAACTTTACATAATGAAAATCAATCTAGTTTGCAAAACATAAGATCTTGTATTCAGTTAAAATCTGGCATGCATACACCTCTTCCCACGCAATTTCCAATCCTGCCTGCTTCTTGCAACATCAAACAGATTAATTTTGCCAGGCAAAATCAGGACTGACCGCATCTTTCAAGCAGAAGGATGACTATGGTTGTACAAGTTTGTGTGTAGCTGTGACTGGTGCACTGAGGGAAAGAGACAGTGCTTTGGATCAGTCAATGGTGTTGAACTATTTAAAACAGCTTCCAGCTATCTTGATCTGAATGCCTTATCAGCTAAAAGTCAGTAGCTCATGTCCTTAACTACTAGTCAGAGTGGATGTGAAGTCAGATTGTGGTGTGTGGGGGTGCATGTTGGGATCCTTGCTGAGTGCTGTGTGGTCTGCCTGTAAAGCGCAGCATTATTCTTCGTTTAGTCACTGAGACAGAACAGAAAGTGATTTGATGGAAGAAAACTGAGCTGAAAGTACTGAACAAGTCTAATGAAAAAGTTATGATATAAAGGAGTAAATGCTGAGAAAATAAAAGCTGGGGGTAAATTGAACATAAAATGGTATGCTGTAATAATCTCCACTGGTGCTCTGTGTTGATGTGTCATTACATTTTCAGAGATGCCGTTTTTTTTTTTTTCCGATTGATAACGCTTTCACACTGCATTTATATTTTTGTGTAAGGTTGTTGGGGCTCTCTCATTGTCCCTGTGATTCTAATGAACAAGATGAAATGATGATTGATGATTATTTACTAGTGTAGTTTATATTCTGTACATTCCTGTCCTGTTGCTTGGTTGTTCTGCCCACCTTTGTAGGACGAGTTCAGCCTTTTACTGAATTCTTATAGCCTTTCAAAAATGTATTTTTATATCTCACTTTTGTCTGCATGATTTACAAAATATCAATTGTAGTCTTCTGAAAAGAAAAAATCTGTCTCAAGTGAATTCATCCAAGGCCTTGCTAGATCACAATGAGCAATTTGAAATTGTAGGCTGGCTTTGTCATGCTAACATTATAAAGCCTAACAGAATAAAGGCATATTTTTCAGAAGGTTGTTTGAGTGTTTTAAGAGCTAAGAATTGTAGATTTGGATTTAGAAGTATTAAATGCCCAGTGTGTAAGATCTATGAGGATATACTGGCCAACTATAGCAGAAATGGAATTCAATATTCATACAAATGTTTTCATTAGTGTATAATCACATGAAAATAATCATTGTTTTTTTTAATTTATTTTACACTGCCATGTTTTTACAATAGGCCAGAACAGGCAAACCAAACAGATTTTAGATATAGCCTTTTGAGTTGTGTGTAATTTTCACAGCTACAGTACCATAGGTTCTTCTATACGCTTGGAAGGAGAGGGAGAGGCGAGGTGTCGGACTTATTTGCAGCCCAGAAGTTTCATGCCCACCAGTCCACTGTAGGTCATAACCTCTTGTACTGGAGATATATAATTATAACTTTACTCTGTAGGTCCACTATATTGTGCAATTCTCAAAAACCGTGTTATTCACAGTATGTTTTTCTAAAATACCATTGTTTCTAATTCAGTGCATTGCTAACATACCTGTCTTGTCATCAGCGTCACCTTCTGGCACTTGTTCTGTAGATTCACTCTCAACCTGTGAGCTTGTTTTAATCATAAACAAGTGGCTGAGTCCTGAACATTTGGACACGTCAGCTTGTAAAGCTTTTTAAAAAAAATATTATTCAGGCTTTTTCAGCTCTTCCTTTTCTACTACTACTTGCATGACTACAACTGCAGACTCCATTTGAGATGATTTCCCATCTCTCTCCTGGTGGGAATTTACAAGAAAGAGTGCAATAAAGAGCACAATACTTGCCAAATGTATATTTATATAACTTTTCTTTCTATAAAACTATAGTAGAACTACACTGCACAATAGGATAAGATACAAGAATAACTTTAAGGATAGTACAAATACAATGCAACCTGCATTCAAAATAATCATGGTAAAATGTGCCTTTCTTTTTCAGATCTTTTGAAAGTCAAGGTTTCTCTTTGGTCACCGCTGCTTTGAAGTGAGGGGCTTGTCTCTACTTCCACTCAGCAGGGGTTTCTGCAGACAGGAATACTGTGTCCTCTTCAACTGAAATAACAGGATAACATATTGTATGAGCAGACTAACCGCTTCCCTTCCCATCAACTTTGTCTCAGGATACATACAGGATTGGAGAGCTGCACCTGGTGCACAAAGTTTTACAATAGATTCTTAACATGAACTGAGGATGGGATGACACCCCTACAAAGTAAAAGTAAAGGAAATCACACTCCTACACACATATGCACACACACACACCTGAATGCATGAGAGAACGGGAGAGATGGAGCACCGCATCCACATTTAGGCTATATGATTGATGCTAGCAAACTTCAACTCTCCAGACATTGTCTTTGAAAATTGTTGCATTGTGATATGGCATAAGTGTTGTCTTTTCCTGTTACAGTTCAGTCCGTGTTCACCTAGATGCCACTAAGACCACATCCCCACTACTGTTTTCATTTTAGAACGAGAATAATCTCTGTCCAGACGGATATTTTAGCACTGTTTCAGGAATAATCTCTGTCCATACAATCACACTTGAAAATACATATCATATAACCATTTACATACACTTGGGCATGTGCATGCTGGTGTAAACAGGAACCAAAAAGATAACGGGACAAAAATGACAGCAGGGAAACATTACTGATCTTCATATAATCCTTCTGGATAATAGTATTTTTCTTAAACCATTATTAGTGTCATCATGTTTCTTGTATTCTCAAAATCTATTTGTGTCTAAAACACATAGTAAACTTTCAAACATTGGTGCATCAAAACAAATCCATTATTTAACCATGCACATGCACATTTATGACTGAAAGAACTTAGAGAGTCCAGATACATCAGTGTTTTTTTGGCTCATTCAGCTAATACAGTCATCACGCTAGCATTCTTAGTAGCTGCTAGTTTCATTAGCCATGTTGTCTACACCGTGGCTGTCAGCAGTTGCCGGAATCAGACCCAAAAGTCCTAAAGTAATGCAGAGCAGTAGATAAGTCAGTTGTTTACCTTTACCACAGAATGGAGGAATGTGTCTTTTCTTAAACATCAGCAATAGTATGAACTTTAAATTAGATATAAATGAGCATTTTAACTAAAAGTAAATAAAAGAGTTTGAAAACTGAAGCATCTGAGCAACAGCCAACCTCACATCATCACCAAAGGTCATGGTGTGACAAATCAGGGGATGACACATTGGGACTGATAAGAACCAATCAGGAAGTGCATGTGGGTGTCTGTTTCCAAAAGTGTCCGTTTCTGCCTGGTGTGGACACTAGATATAAACATAATAAAACATATGAGTTTTAAAACAAAAACTCAGTAGCGTGGATGTAGCCTTAATCCTGCACACTGGTCCTTTAATTAATATGTCTTTGATACATATTGATTTCTGTTCCCTCATTCTCAACATCCTCCTGAAAGTAGTCAAAGTTTCTGAAAGTACCTGGTCATGCCCTCCCTCTCCTATTTGCACACGCTCAGGGGTGGGTGGATGAGAACCTGAGCTGGAGAGCAGCCAAGCCGTAGCAGACACATTAGACAGTTGTAAGCACAAAGTAAGGTCATGCTCAAACTTAAGTGGCCAAGACTGTGAACCCACGGCCTGCTCACTGGAGAGGTTAATAGGGATTAACAAAGAAGGGCTCTCTCGGGATAGACTGTTGTGTTGCCTGTTTTTAAAGGCGAGTATAGACTTGACATACAGCAGAGCCTACAATGGACAATAGGATATTGTACTTCTCTGAGCCATAATTGGTCCTAGTTTCTTTCTATCTTCTTGAGATGTAGGAACATAAAAGTGTGTGTGTTTTCTCATAGCGTCATGTGTGCATTGTCATACTACTGCAGTACGCACTGGTGCAAATAAGTGCATATCAGTCCGTGCGGGAGTATGGAGAGATTGATAACAGTGAGATATTGTTACATGGACCTGTGGCAGTTTGGGCTGGGTCAGCAATCTCCCCCCAAGGCTTAGGTTATGAACAGATAGAGCTGTTATCATCGCTGTGATAAAAGCGGTACAAAGCCACTACTTCAATACAGGAAGATCATTAAGAATGCGCCATTTCTGAGAGCCCAAAGCCTCTGCTGTGAAATCCAGACTCATGATGTTCAATTAAGAGTTTATTTTCTTAAAAAGCTGGCACGCTATGCTTACGCTTCTTGGAGTCTTGGTCAACAAATGTGAGAAATTCTTCGTTATTTGCAAAAAAGCAAACGATCAGCTAAACAGATTGTATCAGTAAAATATATTACTTAGAAGCTGCCTTATTTCTGTAATTGATGTCTTTTTTTAAATATTGCTTTTATGTTCCTTTTACACTGTGGCCTGATGCTCTTTATCTTTTATGTTGTTAAAATGTGCTACATAAATAAACTTGCCTTGCATATATTAAAGGATCAGTTTACCCCAAAAATCAAAAATACATATTTTTCCACTCGCATGAAGTGCTATTTATCCATCCTGTTTTGGTGTGAGTTAGGGATGTAAATCACAAGTTTCATCACAATATATTATATATGGATTCTTTGTGACAACAATACAATATTTGCAGATATCACAGTCTGCAATAATACAGTTTTGATTCAATTCAATTCATTGATCACATTGTCTGTGATCAATATCAGACAATATCATCTGCACGTTTTAGACAATCAGTTACATTTATGACATAGACATGGCATGGCAGTTTCAAATTAAAGGTGTATCTAAAAGAGGATGATATAGATCAATATTTTCACTGCACATCACTTGTGGTGCTTAAAGAGCAAAAAAAAAAAAACATTTGAAAAATTCAAAACCAGTGTCTCTTTCCAGAAATCATGATTCAGTTATTCAAGATCATCCACAGGCCTGGTTGTGAGCTGTTTCATGGAAGAAATACTTTCTTTTTGCAGTACAATCTACTGAAACTACTTTAGAGTCTAAATTAATCCTATTATATATCTCCAAATCTCTGCAACTAACATAAAAATCTCTACATAAACAGCACTATGGGTAAGAGGGAAAATATGTATTTTTGATTTGGGAGTCAACTGGCCCTTTAAGCTAAAGTAAGATTGATGGACAATAATAGTTCTATAAAGAAACGTTTCTAACAAAATGGTTTCACACAGTTTGTGTCCAAATATTTATGTTCTCAACTTAAATGTGTAAGTACTTACCTACCTAATAAAAAAAACAGGTAGCACTTAATTCAATTTATTTCCTCTTGGCAAGTGACATGTAGTCATAATGGCTGATACTATAACCTCACATTAATGCTTAATGGGACGCAACATAAATTAAGCAAAATAAACTGGGAAATATGAGCACATCAGTAAGGTGCTTGGATGCAGTTTGCCATTTTTGGTGCTATGATGTTGGACACAGTGGAAAATGTGTAAATGAGTATTTGCATTATGTTGATCCTCCTATAGTGAATTATCCGCTGCAGCAAAGTCATAAATCAGCAACATGAGGATTGTGATAATACACTGTAAAGCCTATACATAAACTTGACATTGAAAAATGCTACCAAATATTTTGTACAGGCAAGAAACTGTGAGCCAATAATGCTTGAAAACTCACATGTAACAAGGTCCCTACTCAGTATGGAAAAGTGATTTGATTTTAGTCATTTCCAGGTCTGGATAAGTATGGAAAAAAGTAGGAAAATATTTGGTTTGAGACTTCTCCTATTCTGTTTTCTAAAATATAAAGTTGAGTATCTCAAAAACTAAATTGATCATACGAGCAGAGAGTTTTTCATGGCATTTGGAGCAGCCAAAATACCAGTGTGAGAAAGCATGGGCCAGAGCAAGCTTGGAGTTGCTGAAAGCAAAGCAAGAAGTATAGTGTGCAACTGAAAGCTCAGTCCTATGCAGAGCTGCCTCAAAACTGCCAAACAGCTCTTCACCAATTGCTTTATAACTGTAGCAAATCCAGACACCTGCGACCAAATTAGTTTGACGGAAAATGCAGCAAAATCTTTGAATAGCATATAAACATAGCATCAGAAAAAACAAATATTAAACGTCTAATTTATGAGTGACGTAGGTATCACAGAAGTAATAGGAATATGATTTCCTCGTAAGGAAGTCATATTTTATGGTGGCATTCACCGTAGTTGCCATGGATACGGTGAATAAACAAAGGCTACACAGATGTGTAGCTTTTCTCAACCAATTTTCAGTTTCACAATACTTTTTAGGTTGCATCGATTAATTCACTTCCTCTTTGGCAGAGATGTTTGACAGTGAAACATCCTGCTTTCTGTGTAGGATTGTGGACTGAATGGCCACAACAAGTAAATGCAAATTTTCTGAGGGTTAGTTTGACAATCCTAGCTATAAAGCCTGGTTGGTTAAGGCTTCCAAATGGAAAAAGAGACCTAGATGCAAACTTTGTGTCAAATTGTTTGACATCCTCAACATGGGGGAGGGTTAGGGCTACTCTACATTGACTACAATTTTCTGGCAATTTTGTTTTGCAACATAATTGCATACATAGTCAGAACATGACATATCAGTTAACAATTAGATTTTAAAATCATTTATTTACATAGTAAATGTCTACCCTTTGTAATCAAACATCAAATTTGACATGAAAAATCTACACAAAAGTCTGGAAATTTGAGTTAGGAAAAGTATGGATATTTGAAATGGAAAATGTGTAGGAACCCTGTATACTCCCATCCTATGTTTTCATGATGTCATTGCTATGCTACGCTCTCAGAATTTTTCGGTTACTTCTGTCACAAATGATTTGTTTCCCTTTTTTCCTCCTCTTACTGCCCTTCTTTCTGCTCACTCCCAGCATATCCCTTCTTTTTCTCTTCTTCTTTCTCTCCCAATCTCTTGTCTCAACCCTTGCATCTTTTACTTTTTTCCTACCTCTCACCTATCACTCCCCCATCCCTCCCTCCTTCATCATTCCATCTTTGTACTGGTGCAGCTGCAGAAATGAGACTTGGCTGTGACTAATCTGCTGGCAAAGCCTCCGAGGGCCCCTTGTGGTGGTGCCTCTTCACAGAGGACACATGTGATTGATTGAACCTGGGGAAAACTTTGTCAGGCTGGCCATCATGACTGGATCTCTTGCCTGATAATAAATTCCCTCCTCCCTCAAGTACTATGGGGAGACACGAGTGTCATGTGGTGCATTTTCATGACACATGGTGCCCTGGACTGTTAGGGTTGATCCACATTGCTGGTTTCTACTTTCTCTAATACGTACACTCTCACTCTCCTATGGTTAAAGGTCCCCAACCCTAAACCAGCCAACACATTTTTTATGTGCAGTACATGTTTGAACAGGAAAGAGGAACTGGGCTGCATGCGTGAGTGTGTATTTGTGAATATGGCCATTAGCCTGTCCAAATATGGAAACACAGGGTGTGTATTTGCTAAGTGTCTAAGTGTGCGACCAATCATTCCAATAACCCCCTTCTTGGTGCTAAGCCTAGTGTGCATATCAGATGAGGGCTGGGGAGAGAGAACAGGGGAATTACTTTTATCGGCAAAGTGTCATGACAAATTGATTTTCTCACTTAAATCCCAGACAATGGACAAGACATAGCAGGTTGACTGTTTCTCTCCCTAAATGGCCCATTTTCTCTTTCCTTCACAGATCAACGCCACCGAGTCATTAAGAATGGCGAGGTAGACCCCAGCGCCAGAACCAGAGGGGCTACAGTGCCAACTCTCTCTCCCTCCTTCCTCACCTCTCCCCTCTCTATCCCACACATGTTCATTTATCAAGTTTGCTACTGATGGCTCTGGAGCACAAGTCCATGTATTCTATCACAGGCTCAGTCACCCATTGAAAAGACTCTGAGGTACGTTTGTCATTGGGCTGCTGGATTCGCAGTGAGGTTAGCACATGAGCCTAAACACACACCCACACACTTAAAGGTCCAGTGTGTAAGATTCGGAGGGATTTATTAGCAGAATATTTCAGGAATGGAATATAATATTTGGGGATGAAATGATAATGGATTTCACGATAAACCACAATAAAATCCCAAATGTTTAGTATTACCGTTTCAATTTTTGATGATCATGAAAACAGTGCTTGATTACTGCAATTTGAAAAACCCATAGTAAATACAGTCTAGCATCAACCAAAGTTGGCAACAGCCTCCCAAACACTGACTCAGAGAGAACATGGTGCCATTTCAAATCAGTGAGAAATGCTCAATATAAAACTTGTTGAAAGGATTTCAGTGTGTGTATCAGCACTTTTTGAACATATTCAACTAGGTCTACTATTAATGATTATTTTCATTATCGATTAATCTATCAGTTATTTTCTCAATTAATCGATTAGTTGGTTGGTCTATAAAATGTCAGAAAATTATGAAAATCAAATGATTATTGTTTCTCAAAGCCCAAAGTGATGTCCTCAAATGCCTTCTTTTGTACACAACCCAAAGATATTCAGTTTACAGTCATAGAGGACTAAAGGAACTAGAAAACATTCACCTTTGAGAACCTAAAAACAAAGAATTTGAACATTTTCTTTCTAAAAAAGACTTTGCTAAACTTAATTGAAGAGTCAATTTAGAGAGAGGGTTGCAGCTCCATTTCATACTGTTTGCTCTCTAACATTATTCATAAATACATTTCCATTAGTGTACAATCACCTGAAAATAAGAATTGTTGTGTTTTTGTTATCGTAGAATGAACAGTTTATGTCTACAGAAGGTGCGGGTCCTCTTCCGGTAGCCCAGAACACAAACCAAACACTGGCTCTAGTTGGGGTCTTGCGGATTCACAGCCACCATAGATTCTCTTACATGCTTAGAAGGGGAGGGTGAGGCAGGCAGTATTCAGTTAGTTGCAATCTACAATCTGTTATACGCCACTAAATCCCATTCATTGGTCCTTTATGAGTAAGAGTAAAGCACCAGGGAGAGATTTGTAATCAACTTATTGCAATAGCAATATTGCTGACATATGTGTATTTAAGTGTTGTGAGTCTGGAGTTTCAAATGTGTTGCTGTAATAATACAGCACATGTATTTATAGGTTACCTAAATCTATCAAGTTTAAAGTCTCTGTAACTATATTTTAATGGTGTACTGAATCAGCAGAAACCAACAGTTATGTGGACAGTAGGAAAAACATGGTCTATGACAGTATTAGACTGTATACTATATCGAACATTTTCGGAAGTAATGCAAATAATATACAGTATATGACCTGAAAGGCTTAAACAAACAAAAGAAGTCTCTGTGTGTCGTAGCCTAAGAAAAAAATGGGGCATATGGCTGTTTTTCTCTTTTATTTGGGGCAAGGACTAATACCCATATTACAAGTTTTGACAAAATATTTGTTGAAATGTTAAAGCCCTTGAAAAGTCGGTTACAATTCTTTCTCAATACTACATACTTGGGAATAAATAAGCATCAATCACATTCAAATAAAAAAATAAAAACATCCTGAGGCATCATTTAGTGACTCTGCATTATCAGGACTTTGTGGGCGTGAGTCGATCTGATTTGATAGACAGTGACCTTTGAAAACTGTATGAGCACACAAACCATTAGCCCTCAGGGAAAAAATCAATACAGCATAGTATCGCGATAAAGTATCGATACATGGATGGCAAGTACTGATCTTATATTATATAAATTATTAATATTGCAAATTTAAAGTAAACTTTTTGGTAATATAATAATAAAATCAATTGTTTTTTTTTTTTTCAGTCCACCAGATGGTGCTGAGTTTTTTTTTCTGATGGGGTGAACAGAGGTCACAGTCGGCAGGATTTTGTAGGTTGTTATAAAAGTGTTGGTCAGTCTGTCTGCTTAACAATCTTATTTGCTGCAATAAAAATTACTGAAGTGTGATGAACAGACTGGAAACTTTATCTTATTAGAAAAAACAGATGTTACAGTGCACTTAGTGGATCATGAATCATTGCAGTGTTAAGTCGCGCCTGTTTCTGATGGTATAATCTAATCTGGCATAAATGCAATAATTCCATTTGTAAGGACAAATTTCTCTACGGCCCCAGAATTATGCTTGACACGATATCTTTATGTCTTATGTGTTATTTTTATTGTCTCCAGACTAACAGGACATATTTAATTCCGAGTGCTGAGTATCGTTTCTTTTATAAGAGTATCCCTCAACAAAGTCCAATAAAACAGATTTTTTTGGGCAGTTGCAGTAGAGCCACCATCCTTTTTCACTGCTGTGAGAAAAACTCCATCACAGCCCTAAGATAAGGCTTTTTTTTTTAGCCTAGCAGTTGTGTACCAGCTGGTTAGAGGAGAGGAGAGGCAATTGTTGGGGTATTGGTTTTATAGTTTTTCAAGGTTGTGAATCACCACACCTATGAGATGTCATTGAGCATACAGTCATAAATATGTACAAAATATTTTAGGTTGATTGGTCCAGTAATATGCAAGACAAGCTGAAGAAAGAGCAAGAAAACCTGATATTTGGAAAACGGTGATGTGCTTCATGTGTTTCTGTGCACCAGAATTCTGAAGCTCAGATAAAAACAGCACAGACGGATGTCTCTCAAGTGAAATGACCACATCTGTTCTAAATGTGGCTGAAAACTGTGTCCATGGAGGAGCCCACTGCACAAAGCAAAAAGCCAATTGAGAAAAGAGGTTTTCGGGGTCTTTAAGGGCAACGCACTCTGTCAGTGTATCCTACAGGCTGACTAATCAGGATACATTACTTATCCATTTCTGTTTTGCACATGAACACTCAGAACTGGCAAATCATGGCTACCTGTACACTTATCTGGTGTGTGCTACAGTGCATTCACTGTGTGTGTGTGTGTGTGTGTGTGTGTGTGTGTGTGTGTGTGTGTGTGTGTTGCCCTTTAGTCCTTGCACTTGGTAAGGGTGATTAAAAGAAAAAGTCATGTTCTCCAGTTTTCTCCTGGGCAACTACCCACGGACTGAAATCCACTGCGGTGTATTGACTCGTCTCTCTCAGAGAGAACTCGTCCCAAGACTGAAGCACACGATACAATGCTTTATGATAACAACACCTTCTTTCAAGTGAAATCACCAGTTTGGTCTTTGAAAAGAAGCAAAAAGGAGATTTTCAGTCAGCTACTAGTGAGCGACTGCTGCTATGTATGTAACACTGAATAAATTGACAAAAATGTATAAGTATTTTTATTCAGAATAAAACAAATCATCTGTGCTTTGCTAAAGTAGAGTATTCAAATATGGAAACAGTCCTAGTCAGTAGATGTGTGGTTGTGTAATTCATGTAAACACTGGCATTTAAAACCATTCAACAGTCTCAGCTTGAGTGTTTTGTCGCTAAAAAAAAAGAAGAAAAAAAAAGAAGAAGAAATTGTCCTAACATGACTGAAGCTAGTTGTTATGTTAGTGGGTACGTTTTTATGTATTTTCAAGTAAGTGGTTTTGCCACTCTGCTCTTACCAAAATGACCTTTTGTGTGTACACTAATCCTAAACTTAATGGCCCGTGGTGTATTTGTGGTAATGTAGGACACAGCAGTTCTCTGCTCAGAGGATTGCAGTGAAAACTCTTGGATGGTCAGGATGTTCAGATTCATAGCTAAAATGAGATGTTAACACTAATGGCTCTGTCGTTTCAGTTTTATAACACACACTGCTGGATGAGGAAGAAAGATGCAATTTGGAGGAAATTTTCTCCAGTGCATTGAACCATGAAGAACTCTGATAGCTCACAGGTACAGAGAGGCCCGACTGACCTGAATGTGTCTCTTGATTACCCTGGTGTGCTAGGGACAACACATATGTTACCATGACTGAATACATTCATAGATTTTACACAACTGATAGATCCATGCAGCAACTCTACACTTGCAGCTTAGGCTGCCCCATCACCATATCCTTTAACACAGTGGTGGTAATTACAGTTATGGTAGTGAGAGTCATTTACCACCTCCTCTCAGATGGCCCAAAATCATGTGCGACTACAGTGAAGTCATTAGTCCCTTTTACTTCTGCCTCTATGTATTAACAACCCAATTATGTCTCATTTGTACAACAAACACATGGAATGCAGAGTTCCACACATTTAACCACGATAAAGAAAGACAACTGAAACAAGCCATGACCTCTAAATTGCACATCAATGACTGGCTGCCACACTGGGGGGATGAACAAGTTTAATCATGTCCAAAATCCCTCGACACAGCCAAGGCCTATACATACATCTAGAAAAGAAATGTGTCAAGGCATATTTGGAATAACATGAGGCACAGACAGCATCAGAGGCAGGGAAAAGGACATTTGATTGGGTTGTCATCTCAGTTTCACTCTCTGTAGGACAGCTTTTCTACAACCAGACATATGAATAGAGGGGTAAATGCAATGCTAAAACTCTAGTATATGAGCAAACATTCATGCCTTTAGAAACAGATGTCATGCGACTAAAATTGCCCATTAATGTGTGTGTGGCAAGATTACATATCAGGAACCCAATGGTTGGCTATCGAATGACTCAGCATGCTGCATTCCTTAGAATCATCTCAGATGGTGTGTCACCATCTTGGAGGGGTGTTTTGGTTCACAAGTGATGTGCTGCCAGGAAACACAGAATTGCTGAATGTTATTGCCTCACATGCTGTGCCAGCATGGAATCAAACTTTCACATTTGAGCATCACCTGACTCAAAAGTGTTTTTCTATTCTGCTGGTAAAGTGTTATGTCAAAAATATAGATGCATAATTACAGTATACCCCTTATGGTGAGCCTTTGCTGCTTTACAATCACAGCCAACATGACAGGTAAGAATTTAGTCTGGATTGATGTATGGGTCAGTACATTGTGCCAAGCGATCATATTTTCCTGCTATATGAAATCTAACGGAATATAAAAAGAATTCAAAGGAGGGGAAGTAGGGGTGGGAGATAAAATAAAATCTCATGATATTTCATGGTATTATGCACTAATGATATTCTTGATGAAAAACTGTCTCAGATGTCACTAACTGCTACACCAGTTTAGGCTGATTTTAGTGGCTCCTTAATTCTCTGTGTTTAATATGGGGAAATTTACCCAAGATGACTTGTCCAAACACATAGGTTAATTGTCATCCTCAAAACCCTTTCCTAATGTAAAATTGCAACATATTGTTTGAGCTGTCAAGGAAGTGTCAATCTGACCTTTGTTTTGTTTGTCCAAGTGTGTCTTTACTAAACACTCTAGAAGTATTATGTTAGAAATAAGTCTGTTATAATTTTTTCATACTGTACTATAACATTTAAGTAGCAATACTCTGCAATACAGGGACTTTGCTGCTCCTGTATTTCCATGTCTACTGCACGGATCATTAACTGATGAGGACAGTGACTTTTGGCCTAGAACGTGTAAGCTTTCGCCTTGGTCTTTTTGCATCATTACACAGTGCTGAATTGGCATATCATGCATGTATCCATGAAATGCATATCAAAGACCCTGTTGGAGGTTTCCTCATTTCAAACGAGTCATCTGGACACATTAAAAATTTAGGTGGACACAGAGTTTTCACCCAGCTTGCAATTATGTTAGCTAGTTAGCAACAGCTAAAATAATATGATAGCAACAATTTAATTTACTTTAGGCTACGCTTGAAGTCAGCATGTCATTATTTAAAAATCTGAACTAATTTTGTGTGGTAAATCTGCCATCATAATAACTATAAAGGGCATCTGTGCAGTGCTACAGAGGCTTAACTGGCGAAGCAACATTAACTAAGGGGGGTGAGGGTTAGGATGAGGTCAATTCCTTAATTGCTAATGCCACCATGTTCTAAGTTTGGTGCTGGTAAATGGTTTACAGCTGTTCATATTAATCATTTAGTATCTATATTTTATATTCTAGACTGCTGCTCAATGGCAGCAAAACATTAATCTAATATATAGACTGTTTGAAATGGAAAAGCACATCTAATATAAGGCTACAAAACAGCAGGGGATATGCTTGGAGGCACACAAACCCACCAGCCCACTGGGAACACTCCTGCGACTGACTGATCCACCTCTGCTTTAAGCTGCATAATTTCCCTGATGAAGTGCAATAGTGCCACTATACATACAACGTGACAGGCAGTTGAGACAACTAATTTAAGGCACAAATTAAATTCACCAACTCAGTGCATAAGAAGTGATGAGGTTAGAGCTGGTGAAGTAATTGTGATGTGAACTTATTCAGCCTAAGCATGTTGTTAAACAACCGATTTCCAAACAATGGGCCTCATTAATCAATATATTGATGAGTTTTTTCTTAGATTTGTTCCTAGGAAAGGTCCAAAGAAAAAGTGAGATTCATGAAGAGTTTTTTAAACTGCAGAACTGTTTGTATCTGTGTTCTTATAATGAATCCCATTGTCCTTGTAAGTACGGGTTGTTCCTAATTAGCATAAGTAAACGCCCCGCCAGTGTTTCATCTCCTATCTCAGAATCAGAAGGTAAATTGCTTTTTTTTTTAAAGAATCAATACAATTTGTCTGTCCATTTTATCTGAAGGCTGTTAAACAACGAAACATGCTGACACATTTAGACAATAGTGCGTTAAACCTAAAGGCAGGTGATTATTTTAGTAAATAAGTGTTCTTGTCTTCAACATGCCAATGTGTTTAAAAGCAGTTAGTCTGTATTCAAAATTTAAACATTTGCTGTTGCAGTGTAAACAAAGCATTGCAAAATTTAAAACCCCAAAAAGATCATGACAATGGTTGGAATTTCATCTTTCATTTACAGATTATCTTCAACAGAGACAACCACCCTCTGAGGCGTGCACCCAGTTCCCAATCTACCGCTACAATAACCAGTTATATTGCACAAACATGTCAGCACTAGAATGTGCACAAGTGTGCTCTGGAGTGTTCTTAGACTCTGTTCTTACTAAAGACGGAATCCCACATAAGAACAAAAGAAAACTGCAGAAGTGGGTTTAAGAAGATTTTTTTTGAGAACAGTTGGTGAATGAGGCCTAGTGTTCTTGATAAGTGCCACAAGCAGGTGCTTATCACTGAAAAAGAAAGAAAAATCTTGGGAAAGCAGCAAATGGTGGTACGGTTTTCTAAATGCATCATTAGTAGTAGTAGTTGGGAAGGTAGGAAGTCACAGTACCAGAAACTTAGTAGTCAATACAAATTCTAGTGAAATTCTACAACTCTTTATACAGTTAGATACAATGGTAAAAACATGAACAAAACAATAGGATTTGAGTAGCTTACTACTATAATATGTGGTTACATCATATTAGCCTAAACATGGTAACCTTTAGTGTTTCGCCATTGCAAACATTGTGGAAGATAGTTGACTACACAGCAATGCTAGCTGCCTAAACATGTATGTCAGGATTTGTTGTTACTGTAACAATAACATGAATTGATACTCACCATCTGGATGTCTGTCTTTGAGGTGCTTTGCTAAGCTGAGTGTTTAATCTTTTCATCTGAAAAGTTTGATGGCACTACTTGAATTCTGTTTTTTGTGAATTCATTATTAATCCCTGATGTTCTGCCTCATCAAATGCAAAGTACTTCCATGACTCGTACTGTTGTCTTTTTGACTACTTGAGGCAAAGCTGTTACTGCTTCTGCTGTTGCCATGTTCAATGTGTTGTCGACAATAACACCTACCAGCACAGACTTCTTCTTCCTTTGGCATTTAATGGCTTTTGCTGCACCAGAAAAAATGCATTCCAGGTTCTTAGTGAACTGTAGAGAAGGTTACCGTCATGTTTTCCGAATTTGGCATTCACTTTATACCAAAGTATCAGTTCTCATGACATCCCAAGTTGGGAGTTTTGGGATTTCTGAAAATTCATGTTTAAACACTCTGATCTACTGTGTTAAAGATCTGTGGGAGTGCTGAAGTTTTGGGCAGACAGTGTGTTAGCAGTGGTAGTGAAGAGTAAGGACCACACCAGCATCTACACTGATGTGATATTTGCATGTACAGTATGTTGCCATGTTTAATGTGTTTGAGTTGACCAGCTAATTAGATATCTAGCCTGCAAACTGACTTCAGCAGCTCTTGACTTGTGTAGCAGGCTGCTCTCTGGCTGTTAGTCAGTGTGACCATCTGCCCATGATAGAAGTATTATGGTACAGCTTTATTTTGATGGATTATTGCAATGATAGAGGACGTCATCATGAAACCAAAAATACAAAGTATAAATTCTTCATTTGTTCTTTATGGCTTTGGATTTCTCTCAAAGCAGAACACCATATATAATTTGCAGAGCAGATATATATAATATATGCTTTAGCAGAAAAGGAAACATGCAATTTCATTTCAGTTGGACTTTAAGGATTACAATACTGTAAGTGGTACTGTAGCAGGCAAAATCAAGGACTACTGTCATATTCTTTCTCACATGGTCACCATGGGACTGTCCTTTTTGAATAAGAGAACAATAAAAAAGAGCATATTAGTGAGCAGTGAGATTCTGATGGACTGTTGTGCCCACAGAATACCACCTGTCTGCATGTGGGTGGACATCACTGATGTCGGCATCAGCATCATTAACACCCTCCATTATAATCCAAGTCCTCCTCTGCATACTCTACATAATTGTTTCAATATGTGAGCAACATGAGATATTTTCTGGTTCAACTCTGGTTCTGTCACCAGCAGTTGGTCAGCAGGTGGACATTCTGTTGCTATAGCAACCCCTACTGGCAGTTCCATGGCAGTTCCAGTTTAACTGACACTGTTACATCCACTGTTTAGTCATATGGGACCAAGTAAATATTGGCAAGCATCTTTTATCAACTAAAGTATTGGTAGGTACTGTGTTTGTTGCTGATGTTTTGTGATTGTTCATCTGTTATTTGTCTTTTCAGATCAGTTTATTGCTAACCAAGCTAGTGATCATACTATCAGTCTGAGGCTACTCTGCTGCTAATACGACAGATTTTAACCGGTAATTTACTGGTGGGCTTGCTGTCAATGTCATGTGTTTAGCTCTTTTAACTTTCCTGTGGATCATACACTGTATGTATGTGTTTACCAGATTAGATACTCTGTTGCACTTCCTATGCGGACATATAGTAGTTATTTCATTGGTGATACATGGTTTTGGCTCATTTATCTAATATTTTTCTGATATGTAACCACTTTGTTTGAAATGGTTGTGCTCTATTCAATTCTGTTTTGCAGTACAAAATGTCAAAGGCCTACTCGCCTCTTCTTCAACCTTATTTATCTCCTCAAGGCACAAGTCTGGAGGGATCATACAATGGCTTGTCTGTGTGGAGACCTGGAGTATGTACTACTGGAACCATCTGCCTGTTTTTGTTTTTGTTTTTTTTGTTTTTTTTTTGCACACATTCATGACTGTATGCTGAAGGACCTCTGCAATATATAATTTTTTAAACACCTTTAAAAGCCTTTTTTATGCCTCCACAACAGTGACAGCCATGGTCACAGGCATTATTGTTTTGGGTCATCCTATTTGTGTGAACTCGATATCTCTTGAACACATTGAGGGAATTACCTCAAACTTTGAAAGGATGTTACCTTGCGAGGCAGCTGGATTCACCAGATCACACGAGAATCCATCTTGCCAGACATCAACAAACAATAGTGGCTCCTGAAGAGTTTTGCGTAGATACTGCTATAGCATCAGTTATATCAGAACTGGAGAGTATTTTTTAATTGAAAGAAGAGCAAGGAATGGAATTAAAGTTCGATGTGATTGGTTAAAATTAGCCTTAAACAGATGGTTCATCCAATGACCTGCCAAGAGTCTTTTAACATTGTCTGCCCTTTTCCAAACAATTTCTATGGACGACTTCCCAGATGGTTCTGTGTAACAAACCATTTGGTGTGTCACGTTAGAACAAATTACCAGTCGGACTTAAAGATGAACTGATAAGATTTTGGTGGTCAGAGGTCAAGGTCATTGTGACCTCATGTCAGTCCCATTCGTGTAAATGTGGTAAAATTTCACACAAATGTCTAATAGGATATTAGCAGTGCTAGGGAGTAACCAGTAACATGTAATGAGTTGCATGTAATTAAATTACAAAATAAATGTCATGCTTATCTGTTACAGCTACAAATTAGAATGTTGGTAATTACAAAGGGGTGACATAGAAATATTCTTTTCCAGTTACCTGGTGGAGATCCGCACTCTACTAGTTAGATGTGTGTTTTGCTCACTGCACAGCTGTGCATCTTCATGCATAGTGGGGGCATCAATAACGTAATCCATGGGCATCTGTTGTCTCTTGACTTCACTGCATGTGTTGCACATTTTATTGGTCCCATGTTGGGAAACACTGTGAAATAATGACTCATCATTCATGTGAAAATGATTTACTATTAATTGCCCAGCTAGTAAGGCTGACACTTGGATTATTGATTATCACATTTTAAGGCAATTTTCTGTATCTTTTTTAAAATCACACTGTTGCTGAGTGTTCCCATTCAGAAATATGTTTATTGGTTTACACATGTCCTTTGTCAATACCGTCCAACTTAATCACTTCTTAAATTTTTTTTTTTTTTTTTTGGCCATTTGTGCCTTTATTTGACAGTGACAGCTGAAGAGGAGACAGGAAATGGGGCAGAGAGAGAGCGGATGACACGCAGCAAAGGGCCGAAGGCGGGAGTCAAACCAGCAGCCGCTGCAGAGAACCACAGCCTCCATACATGGGGCAGACGCTCTACCCACTGAGCTAAATGTCCGCCCCCCAACTTAATCACTTAATCAAAATAATATATTGATTTTTTTTTATTTTTTATCTGGCTGGTCAATGACATTTTCATTACAGACCAACACATAAAGTTTCTTTAGCTTTCAAAAATTATTTCTCAAATATTAGCTACAGTACAGGAAATTAGCCATCCACCAGCCAAATTATGCTAAAATACTGAAGTGTCTGGTAGATTTCAGACACAAATAATGATTTACCATTGAATGACTGGTGAATTTAAACATTTATCTGTCAGTGGCTGGTAGACGCTCACATTAAAAAAAAAAAAAGTTAATTTTAGGGCTGCACGATTATGGTCAAAATGTTAATCACGATTATTTTGATCAATATTGAAATCACGATTATTAATCACGATTATTCATTATGTTTTTATTGCATTTTTATTGCCTTTCTATTTTAAATAAACAATACATAAGCAATTCTTTCAGTTCAAAATTAAACTTAAAATAAAAATAAATCATAAATAATAAAATAAAATTTTTGCCAGCTTTGACAGAGTAGAGTCGCTGATGTTCCCTCTACGAGTCCAGCAGGTTCTCCTAACTAACGAGATCGACACACTGAGCTTGCTTGTTAGTTAGGTTGATTTATCTTCATGTTTGTTTGTAAACCTGTGTGCAGCAGCACCATGGAGGAATCAACCGCGCCGTTTACATGGTGAGTAAATGACACTGTGCTTGTGTACTGACATTTTTGGCCGCGCGAGTCAAACCGTGTTGCCGCTAAGTTGCATTTTCATGACCACTTATATCGTGGAGAGCCGCGCCAACATGAACCGCGAGCCCAACTCGCCTCCCAGTGGGCTGCAGTCATGTGGCACTGACCGCGGCCCAGCCTCCTGTCTGTCCCCCTCTAACAAGCGAGTGTTGTGAATACTGAGCTTGTGTGTGCAGGAGAGCAGAGAGAAAGACGTTTTTAAAAGTCTCTTTATGTTCAGTGCTCAGTACTTTTATATTTTCACACTGAATCTTCGTGTTTTTAAATGTAGTTTCTCTCCTCTGTCGATGTTTTTTACTGTCAGGTGTTATTACACACAGTTGATGTCTGTCAGTCTGTGCTCGCTCACGAGAGCCTCCGTTAACTGTTACTTGCCCTCATGAAGCACGTGCTGCTCATCTAGTGGGAGGGGCTGAAGACGCAGAAAACGACACCAAACACAAATGAGACTCAAATATCAACATTCGTTTGCCCCCTGGTGGTTGGCTGACTACTGGTTGAGAAAGTGCTTGATTTGATATGCAGCAGACCCCGCATTTTAAATGTTAAGATCGCCGACGATCATGTTCATTTAATCATGGCGGCCAAAATCGCGATCGTGATTAAAATTCGATTAATTGTGCAGCCCTACTGGTAGTAGGTGTGAGGATATTGTACGGTTTGGGAACCCCGGCATTCTGTCATTGCTTTTTGACATGGTTCTGTTGGCTTCATCAGACCGTGAACGTCAGCACGCACTGGGGTAGTTTGCAACTCAGTGTGAAGTGGCCGGAATGAGAGGCAGCACCTCCAAATCTGAGGCTGCGGTTCTCTGCCAGAAAATGGTAGATTCTTCCCTTCCAGTTGGGCGTGAGATGCTGCCCCCAGTGAAGGAGTTTTAAGTACCTTGAGGTCTTCTTCACGAGTGATGTTAAAATGGAGTGAGATATCAACAGGCAGATTGGTGTGACTGGCATTGTACCTGAGTGTTGTGGTGAAGAGGGAGCTTAGCCAAAAGGCAAAGCTATCTATTTACCAACTGATCTCATTCCAACCCTTACCAAGAATGCGGTCATGAATACAAGAGGCCGAAATCAGTTTCCTCCGTAGGGTAGCTGGGCTCAGCCTTAGAGATAGGATGGGGAGCTCAGACATATGGAGGAAGCTCAGAGAAGAACCACTGCTCCTTTGTGCCAGCCGAGGTGATTTGGGCATCTGATTAGGATGCCTCCTGGACCCCCTCCTTTGGAGGTTTTCAGTGTATGTCCACCTTGGAGGAGATCCCTAGGTAGACTGAGAACTCGTAGAGGGATTGCATATCTCATTCTAGCCTGGGAGCAGCTCACGATCCCCAAAGAGATGCTGGAAAGCGTTGCTGGGAGGAGGGGTGTCTGAAATACCTTGCTTAAACTGTTGCCACTGTGATAAACCCAGATAAACAAAAGAAAATGGATGGATGGATGGATATTGGCTTGAAGGCCAGGTATTTTGCATTAAATTCATTTTTTTTAAATCATCAACCTTTACATCTGTCTCTGTGCTTTCCTTTGGCTTTGTTGCCCCAGTCAAAAATCTGTGCATAATCTGCTTCACTTGTCTACACAACAGTCATCACAAAACACTGTCACTGAAATCTTGTGCACTTGGTGTGATTCAACACAGGACCACAGTCCACACAGCAGCAAATAGGTGGCATCACAGCAAGCCAAAGGTTGTAATACACATCGCAACATGGTGTTCCTGGGAATTGGAGGATTAGGAGTGGGGGAGTTGTGGCTTAAAACCACTTCAGACAGATGCAGTGATGCGTTCTTCTGGATACATTTGGCAGGTTGGCGGGTGTTCATTTCAAGTCCTATTTGCGAGTATATTATGGCCAGAAGGTTACCGGACAAAGGTTTCAGCTTGTGTCCTACTGAATTCCGTAGTCTTGTTTGTTACTGAATCCCCACAGTGAGACTTTCACACATTTCAAGCTATATTTGTGAATTTGTGTGTTCACGTGTGTGTCTCACCAAGACATTAGACTTTAAAAGCAACAGAAAGCAATAAAACAGATGACCTTTTAATGATAACCTTTTCACAGCAAGGTTTCATTTCTTATTCACTGTCAACCCAGCATTTTAGAGATAGAAATCCCTTCTTATCTATATTTCTTCTCTGTCTCACTGAGAGAGTGGCTTTAGGTTTGTTCCCCTCTATAGGCTTGTCATGGATTTGCAGCCTGTCAGCATGCTCTCACTGAAGTTCTCTAGGGGTTCAGTCTGTGATGACCATCCTGTAAAGCAATGATTCCCATGTAAAGCTGCCCCAGTTTATCACCCGGACCATGTTTCTCAATTTCTTGTCTCTCCTGTTCTCCCAGGTGACCATAGTATGACATGTGTCAGTGGTGCGTGTTAGTGTTGGGAGATGGAATGGGGAAAGGGCAGGGTTAGCCTCCCTTGTATCAAAAGTCAATGATTCACTGGGGTGAGAAGGACATTCTGCAACACTGAACAGTTCCTTTACAGCACTCCCTTCCCCTGCACACATTTCTGTCCCTTGCTTAAAACTGCCCTTTCCACTCCACACTAATTATGATAATGCAAAAAAAATGCTATACTTCGACCAAGTCTGTGAATTATCACACACCAAACAATTTACGAAGGAGCAATATTTTGAACCTGAAATTCACACGGCATTATTTCAATTATCTGACACAATGAATAAATGTGTAGACACAGCACATCCCATGATGAGTACAAATCCCATTAATTTGTTAAGCACAGTACAGCAAAGCCAAGAAATAACTCCTTCTGCTGTGATCCCACTCATAAAGAAGGCAGAAATGCAATGCACTGTGTATAATGCATTTACGAATTATAAAACTGCTGTAAGAACAAAGACCAAACAAAAGAACAATGAAGAAATATTTTTTGTTCACTTGTCATCTTAATTTGGTTACTTTGGCAATAATTGCACAATGTTCTTCAACGAATTATAGGAAAATTGTTGAAATACATGGTTTTCAAAAAAGTCAAAATGTCAGACAGTCTCTTTCATGACAAAATGGGCTTCCTGGGAAGAATTAATGCTACTTTAATGCCTCGTGGTTCAGGAGTTTTCAGCCAAAAGTGCTTTATAAATAGCCACATGGGCATGCTATCAGCACCAAATCAGCTTTTCCATGGCCCATTACCTAACTCTCACCATGTTTGTATGAAATCAGCTCTGTAATTTTGAGATATCCTGCTAAATATCACACAAAATTGGGGGATCAACAATGAGTGAAAAGACAAATCCATTAACAAACAGCCAGTGACTTTACAATGCAGCCTTTAATTGGTTATTTTCCTATTTGTCTGTACAGGAAACCAATCAAAACTGGTGTTTGAGCACACATAAGCTTGCAATTACAGCATAACTTCTTGCTTAGTATTTCATGATACTGACCTTTGGACAAGTATCTGTCAAGAAGGACAAATAAAATCAGGTCACCTGCACTATCAAAATCATGCTAAAGCTTCATACAGCAAGCTTGCTTTGCAATTGTGAAATAGCTCATAAATGAACACTGGCCCATTATTTCCCCTCACCTGCTCTATTTTCTTGATGACGGCATTTGCCTCATTTTTTACTGCAAAATAGTACTAGGAGAAATTTAATAGCAAATCTACAAAATACAGGTACATTCAATTTTTTTGTTTTTGTTTGTTTTTTGTTTGTTTGTTTTTTTTAACATTGATGCCAGTGGTCTGTTTTGTTAACTCAACTTGATTATTTCTACAGTAATTACCTGTGGGACTACAGTTTGGCTCCGGTTACATCCAGTTACTGAAAAACTTATTTAAAGCTACTACAAGGAACAGTTTTATTTTAATGATTTTGGAAGGTTCTCTGGACTTAAGTGATACTGTTTGCACCACTATAACCATAAAGCATAATGTCTGTAACTTTGTCTGGGAAAATGTAAATACAGGCTTGTTTCTTCTGATTTCACAGAGAATCTGACCTGATGGCAGAAATTAAAAATAACTATATAGAAATAGCAAATTTCTCGAGGACAGTCTTCTAGGTCATATAGATACATTAGTACATTAGTAGATACATTTCATAAGCAGTTTAAAGCCCCATGTAGTAGGTTTCATCATCATTGTTGAATTTCCTGTAGCAACCACCGCCTCCACCCTCAAGCCCTCTGCACATTGGAGTAGAGGTCTTCACGGGTGCCAGAACCAAAAAAGACACAAAATGTTCTACTCAGAGCTGAACTGGAACTGTCCGTTATTTGAAAGTTGGGATCCCTGTCCCATGCAGAGCCAAGAAATGTTGGACCCAACCCGGCTGGAGACCCAGACCTGTCACAGATTTTATGCTTAATTGCTTTTAGCAAGTTAATGTCAAATTACAAGTTGGCATGTCTTACATGTCTTACCTAATGTAACGTTTGCAGCCTTCTCACATGTGCCTGGCTGTGATCTCTATAATCCATCCTCCTTGCCAAGAAAGTTGGTAAAATACGTTCTATCTTTCTCCTGCTGACTGAAACAGCATGGGTAATCATTTCAGCTTAAAAGTCTACTAGTTGTGGATATTGCAAGCTAAAACACACATGCAAACAAAGCAATTCCATCATGATCATGGAAATAGATCCAAGGGTTCCAGTAGATCTGGAAGACTTCTACATTGGAGTAGAACAAAAATATATGTGTGTTAAAATCACCTATAACATCATAATTGCACCTTTTCAGCTTCTCAGCAGGTTGGTTCCTATCCAAGTGGAGTACTATTCAAAAAATAGTCTGTGCATTGTGTTCAAGTGTTCTTGGAATTTATTTTGGCTTGTGGAAGCTGTGTGCTTCAGGCAATGTGGAGGAACAGACCTGTGGGCGCTTTGTGAACTTCTGATCTTCAATCCAGAAATGTTCAGTTTTTGTAATTTCATAAAATTAATGTATTTTAGATTATGACATGTTCATTTGTATTGTGTGTACACACATCCTGATGTATTTTTATACATTCTTGGCAACGTCAGAATCCAACAAAACAACTGCCAGCACTTGGCTGATTTCACAAGTGCATATTGTCAGCAGCCTAATAACACATACTGATCTACATACACGGCAGCAGTTGAAACCAGCGCTCTGCAGCTGGCAGCCTGCTGTGGGACAAACGTTTCAGCATGCTCCAAATATGACAGCATGAATAACTAAATCTCACTCAGCTGACCATCAGATAAGGGTATCTTTGTAACCTTAATCTTTCAATCATCAACTGCCGACAGAAAATCCAAATAGCTGCAAACACAAGACCACACAAGCTACACAGGAACAAAAACAGCCATAACATATTTTCAGTGTCAGTTTTTCCCATGCAGTCTTAGACTTTTATGTTAGTATTGCCTGTCACACTGAAATTAATAGTAGAGACATTTCTTTGGGCAATATGAGGTAGCAAAGCAATCTTTTCCCTAATGCCTTATATGCAGAAAGGGTTCATGTTCCACAAGAAACGGAGCATGTCAATCATACATCTTACTTTTTTGGAACACTATGAAGCCTCCGCTATTGGGTCGCAGTGTGTCTTCTAGCAGTAGAATAGCGCTCAGCTGGAAATGTTCCATAGTTCTCTACTTTTTTCCCTAACACGTGCATCACCTCCTGTGCACAGATGAGATTCCCTGCTTCTAGTAGTTTTTGTGCAGCCCAAACACATTACTTTGATTTAAATTTAGGTCGTGTTTTTCATGAGGAAGTTACATAATACTGATTTACGCAATTATTTCACAACAGTAGCTGCCAGGAAAGTGTGAAAAAGAAAATGGATATTGAATAGGATATAAGCTGTTCCCCAAGATATGTTACATCACTTTGCTCATTTTAGAGGATTTCATCTCAGCCTGTGTGAGCGTGTGTGAAAATGTTGAGCATGTATGTGTTTTTCTGTGTTAATGTAGCGGCCGTCAAGTGACACACTGCTGTCTCCCTTGAGGGGTTAAAGTGTCATAATCACCTCGTGCTCGTTCAACTGGCCTTGAGGATGTTAAAAATGAGTGCTCTTGGCAATGGAGGTGACATGAAACTTCTTTAAAAATGATGGGGAAACTTTGATAAGTCCTCAACAGGGACATGAACTGTCAGGAAGACAGATACCTCAAGTGAAGCAGGGACCTTTCATTAATGTAACACAATCCCTCTACCATCTGTTTAAGCTGACATCGAGAGGGGCCTTTTGAAGCACTCGTGAGCCTCATGCGTGAACCACCCTACGGCTTTGCTTATCATTGACACTACTAGGACTCTCTAGGTGATTAACCATGTATCTTTGTTCTCACTGCATTCACAGTATGATACATGCATACTTTCTTAATTAGACCTGTTTTTTTTTTTTTTTATAATTCTCTTAGCACCTGCTAAATAGAAGAACAATGTGTTTATTTCTGTGTAGCTTCATGTTTGAGACATCAAATGTTTCAGATGGCTGTAACATATTCAGCATTAATACTGTGTACCAAGTACTGTAAAATGTGAGAAGTAATTAATATTAGAAAATTACTTTAAAATTTTATTTGAATGTAAGATGATTACAGATTTTTAACTTCCCAAAACTATATATCCCTTTTTGTAATTTTTTCTTTGTCTCATACATTTCCTTTGTTATAGAGAAACAGTGATAACAAGTGCTCTTGGCAAAATATCTGATAGAAAACTTTGACAAAAAAAAAAAGAACTTTGTACTCTTTGTTAAAAAAGAAAAAGCCAGAATGGGTCTTCAAGGTTCCCTTTGGAGTTTGGGTCAGCAAAAACAGTGAGAAAGTCTGTTAGCTAGTTAACAAGGAGGTAAACAATAGAGATTTAAAATATCCAAGTTTTATGAAAAAAGAAATGCATTAACCAAGTTTGTAGTGTGCAAGAGAACAGTCTTTCTGCATCCAATGGCAATTTATGAGACTGAACATGAGTATCAATAATTATTATTTTATTAAAAATAACCATTTTTTATACCTTACTACTTCAATGTAGGCGTGGCTGATCGTCAAAGCGATGCTATTCCTGCAGTTGGGAAACAACATTCAGCTTCGCTGCCATCTCATACGTGCAGCCTTTATTCAGTTCATGAAAAACTAAAAAACTTACATTTTACATTCACAGCATTGTCGCTTTTCTGGCTATATTTTCATAGGACAGATGGAGGTATCAGCAAAGGGGGAGAGGGAGTGGTGGAATGACATGCAGCAAAGGACTGCAGGCAAGAATTGAACCCACAGCCACTGCAGAGGACTCAGTACATTGGGTGCATGCCCTACCAATTGAGTTACCTGGCCTCCTTAATGCATGTCTGACCTTGACAAAGCAGTTTTATATTGGTGATGTACTTTCTTTGTGCTTTAATATCAATGTCCTTGATATAGAATCTCTGAAAGCACACTTGAGGTATTATTATCATCAAACAAAGTGATTGAAGATTGGAAATTTATCCTCTATCACAAATTACATATCCCGTGTAAAGGATCAAGTTGATGTCTGTCGATGTTTCTGTATTCTGTCAACAAATTATCTTGTCAACAAATCAGAAAAAAAGTTTAATTTTTAAAAGCAATTTCCTTAAACAGCTGGGCACTGCAGTTTTCAGCTTGTTACTCTAACAGGAGTAAACCGCATTTGTTAGAGAATATTTTCAACCACAGATTAAAACATTTGGTGCATGGTGAGTGTTTACAGCAGGACGGTGTATGTGAAAATGACTCAGAATAAATGTTAAGCATCCACATTCATGGCAATAGAAAAAGCATTTTTCCCAGTGAAATGGTATGGCTCATTTACATTTATTTTATGGCTTTTGGACAAGAGTAGAGGCCTGTGGCTGCACAGGTAATACTCATTAGTAGGGTGAAATCATTGTTTGTTCTCGTTTTGTCACAGGATTTAATGACAAGAATAAAACTGGAGAATATTACCAGACTTGTCGTGATGTCTGTGACACAGGACTAAATGATATCTTCACATTAGGGCAGTATGATATGGTAAAAAAATTAAATAGCCATTATTTTGACAGATATTGCCATGTGATACAAAATTAGTGGAGAAGATCATTTTTGGATCACAATTCTCATTTTACCCCCAGCTATGCTCTCCTTAGCCCTCGCTAGGGTCTCCCAAGGCAAACTGGCAGCAGGGGAGGTGCCAGACAAAGAGTGATTCAAAAACTGCCACACTTCCATCATATCACTGCATCAGTACCTCACTTGGAAATGGGAGAAACCCACCCCCCCACCGCCCGGTCCAATGACTGTCTGGTGGCCAGCCCTTGCTCTGAGGCTTGACTAGACTCAGCCTGAATAACTTACATGGGGCCGTCATCCTGCTGCCCATCACCCGCAGAGGGGGGCATAGGGGTCAGTGGCCTGTAGGCCAGGCAGCAGGTGATGGCAGGAACCTCGGTGTGCTGACACCTTGCAGTACAGGCTGGTTCTTGGGACATGGAACGTCACCTTGCTGCCAGGGAGGTAATCAAAGCTGATGCAAGAGATGGAGTGTTACCAGTTACTGAAGATATACAGTAGTTTGACCCACCTCTATGCACAGCACTGGTTGTGCAAGCTAACACCTGGAGGTGAGCTGGACTGTCCTATTGCTACATCTGATCTTTGTAGAACCAAAGTGAGAGTTGTGTCTGTATTCTAGGCACAAAGTAAAACAAGTTTCTCAGCCCTGCTTCATATGAGCCACATATGAGCAAAAGACTAATAGTAACAGCAGACTGTTTACTACAGAGCTTTATCGCTCTGTTGCACTGTATGGCCCTGGTTTTTAAAAGTGCTATATAAGTTAAGTTTTACTTACTTACAAAAAGTCTACAGAGTGTGAAAGTTTTAAAACTGTATTATATTTTCCAAAGTTTTTCCACTTATAAGCAGATGAAGAGAAGAATCCAACTGTGCCACAAGCACAGGTTCATAACCAATGGCAGGTGTGGCACAGCTCAGAAGTGCATTGGTATTCCAGCTACAATTGTCTGCACTATCGCCAGTTCTTCAATTTATAAGCCTCCTCCACTACAATTCTTCTGTGTCCAACTACAAATAAAAATCTCTGGCCAGCACACTACTTGATCAAGATGGTGTTGTACCTTGCCCCGCGCCTCCCCAATCAGTATTCATGTCACAGGGCAAAGACACATTTTCAAAACAAAGCGACTGCAGCAGACCAAAAGCTCCTCCAAAGCAGGCTTCAGAGCTCACTGGCGTAGTCCAGAAGGGCTGCTAATTTTTCATAATCAGTGACAGTTGCACTGATGTCAGAGCTTAAGTAATCATTGAGCACAAGCACAACTATCTTAGGAGGCGTCTGACAGAGTGACAAAAGTCTGAAGTGAAGAAGGATGGAGTGAGACAGAGAAGGCACGAATGCGTGTGACAGCCTGAAAGAGAAGCAAACTGCAGAGCCTCTAATGAGGGAGGGTAAACGCTAATTAACTTTGAGAGGAAATCTCGATGTGAAACTTTTATTCTAAAGGCATGTCTGATAAAAGCGTTCTCTCCGTGAACATGTTGCCTCTTTATTGTTCCTTGAGAGGTGTTCAATTAGATTGGTGGTCATGCATGACTGAGGGAGATGTTCAGTAAGGCAGACAGGCGTGCCGACACAACCGTGAGAGATCTGGTGACTGCACGTTGATGGCCAGATTAAGCACTTCAGTGAATATAATGTATATAGAGAGCACACAGTACACACATTTTTACTCAAGCAGAAGTACAAATACTTGGCTAAAAAAAAGACTGGTAAAAGCAAAGCAACTGATTCAAGTTCTTTACTCATATAAAAATTAAAAATTACAGACTCTGAAATGTACTCAAAGTATAAAAGTAAAAGGTCACCCTCTGAAAGACATTTATACCGGCTGTTTCTGTGCAAGGCTAATTAAACTTCATCTTTTCTCCACAATCAATTCTATTTTGTCTTCTTAGGTCGTTTTTGTCTTATTATGTCTTTTTTGCTTTTGCATATTTTACTTAATTTTCATCCTCTTGAGTCTTGTTACATGGTTTCTGTATTGTCATGTCAGTTTCATCCTGTTATATCTTTTTTTGTCTTTTGTGCTGTTTTCGTCTTGTTTGTCTTGTTCTTCCTTTTTGTCTCATTATTTCCTTTTTGTCTTGTAGAATCTTTTACATCGTTTTCATCTTGTTAAGTCTCTTATGTCCTTTTAGTTTTGTTATTTCATGTGTTTTTGTTTTTGGCTTGTTCCGTCTTTCATGTTGTTTTTGCATGACATGCACTTATCTTTCCTATGCGTTATTGTCCCATCCATTTAGGATAAAATAGGTCTTGATGTTAGGAAGGTGCAGCGCAATGACACATAATAAAAATGTTCAATGATTCCCCTCAAAAGTAAAAAGTTGTCAGAAAAAGAAACACTCAAGTAACGTAGATACCTGAAAACTCTACTTAAGCACAGTAATGAAGTATCTGTACTTTGTTACCTCTCACCTGTACAGATTACCAGGAAGAGAAAAAGAAAAACTACCTCGTCCTCCACTCCTTTCCTCATATTGTTGTGTTTATGTCTAATTTTAATACACGTCTTTTTCCTTACTGTTCAACCCTTAACCCGAGTATTAGTACTGTAAATGAACTCCACAGCTTCCCATACTGTACATGAGCACATTAGCCTTGCCTGCCTGCCAGACGAGTCTGGCACATTATTCAGACTGTGAATCATGTCTGGCCTTTCTCATCTCTTCCTCCTGTTATCTCAGAATTTAAAAGCGTAAATGCATTTTTTTTGTTTAAAAGCTACAAAAACCTTATTATCTTTTTATCTGAGGAGACAATGTTGCTGTTGTTGTTTTTAATGGAGTTGGAGAGTTCAGCTGGTATCAAGTAGGCGGCACAGAAGAATAACCTAATAATAATCACTATAGTGTTTTCATCAGTCATGAAGGATGCATAATGTACAAACTGTCACTGCCACCATATTTTCTGTAGATGTCTGTTTGTTTGTTTGTTTGTTTGTTTTCCTAAGCTGCCCAGGAACATTGATGAATGACTGATGGAATCTGTCCTCATTTCATCTCCATTTTATCAAGAAAATCAGACTATACCAGGGAGGAAATATTGTTAACCAATAAAACATGGATGACTATGGACAAAGCTGCATGAAACATTTTATTTATATAGTGCCAAATCATAACAGGAGTTATCTCAGGGCACCTTTTATATAGAGCAAGATGAGACTTACTTACTTTTTATAATACTGTATTATAACCCTGATCACATAAATGTCGGGACGCTGTAAAAATGTACAGGTCAAAGACAAGCTATTTAATGTTCAAACTGATAAGCTTTGTTTTGTGTAAATATACACTAATTCTGAATTTGATGCATTTTCTTTTTATTTAAGTTTTACATGGTGTCTCAACTTCAAGGCTGTGAATTTGTATTATGAAAGATAACAATACAATAACAAGTGTACTGTCATCCTTAATAATACAAATTCTCTGTGCATGAAATTGTTTCTAGGGAGAAAAAGGCCATAGGTGTTTTCCCAGTGTGATCAACTCATTACACTCATCTGGTTTGTGAGGTCATGAGCATATGTGTACATCATTAACACATGACTACACACATCACACAGCACATTCACACAACTGTGTGTGTAACGGCTCACTGGCGCTCAGTCTGCAAACATACATCTTATGATAAGCCATCAGATTTATAAGATGTTAATACATTCCATATTCATTTCTTTCTCTAGCTGTCAACACACGATATAATATGATACAATGCACCATGATGTGATACAACTATGCACTTTACTGTCCATGTAGGGCAACGTGCTGTGTCCTGACGATTAATTGTTTGGGAACCTGAAATTCTTTCCAATCTTTGTGACAATCCATCTAGTAGTTGTGGCTAAACACATTATTGGGATCATGTGGTGGGATAGAAAGAGATTCCCACACATACTCCATTATCTTTTTATCTACTTTTTACAGTCACAGTAAAGACATTTTACACAAAGCCTTTGACCATCATTTCATGTTACTTCTGAAGCTTAGTGGCCATAGAAATGAATGAATGTTTGTAGAGGTTTTGCACTGAGGGAGCCTGAAACCTTTACCAGAACATAGAAATCAGAATTCAGAGCAAAGGAAATGAATGGGGTCAGACACTATTTTCTTTGCCTGTCTTATATCAGGCAGCTCACACAGTAAATGGACTGAAGAGATGAGTATTCTGTTATCTTCACTGCAGTCTGTACCAGACGAGTAATTTGAGATTTAAGTTGTTCAGACAAATTACCATACTATGCTGTCATTTTGAATCTTATAATGCTTTCTGGGACTGGATTATAAAACGAGCTTAAACTTCAACTGAACACCTACATCAGGGTAAAAAAAAAAAAAAAGAAAATATCAGCAGTCGCAGGATGGAGCAGCCTTCAACATTGGCTCTATAAATGAGTGCATTATCAATATGGGGCCCAAGGGCAGAGCCAGGTGATAGCCGTATGTGTCATCCGCCTGTGATCAATTACTGTTCTGGAGACAAACACAATCACGTCTGTCTTTTTCACTTCTAAAATATCTAGGCTCATATTTATCAAACTGGTAAAAGTGAAATTTTGGGCTTCAGTGAAAGATAAGTAAGAATCATTCAATCATCAATATTTTTACTCATACTCTCAAACTTCATAATAAAAGTTATTTATCGCCTTTCCTCTTAATATAAAAATTAGAATCTTTTAAATGGATAGTTCGTATTTACCAAAGTCACATAATAACACAGACTAACAGGTCAGTTTGGTGGCTTTCGAGACAGTTATATTTGGCTTATATAACAGTGGTTTCCCACCGGAAATATAGCATACACTTAAACTGATATTGATTTTTTTAGGTTGACCTTTTTTAGTTGACGAAAACAGTATTGCACTGAATATGGCTAAAATTCTCGTACAACCCTACTTCAACAAATCCAAACTATCCCTTTAAGCAGGTTGAGGGAAGCCTCTTGACGTAAGCAGCACACATTTGGAGTAACAGCCCAAAATATCATTGTATGTATATTAGTTGCTATAGGATTAGCTTACTGTTTGAATTTGACAGGAACATTGGGCTTTTTGGGGGTATCTGTCATGGGTATAAATGACAAGTATAATGCTCTGATGTATTTATTAATTGTCTGTGTTCATTGTGGTACCAAATTCTCCTGTATGATGCAATGTCTACCTGAATTTCTTTCCTCCTCCAGTCTGAATTTCTTTTTGTTTCCATTTCAGCCAATATATTAGATTCTCGCTAATTTCCAGACCAGTATTATGGCAGTTTCTGAAATAGTCACGAAATACAATCTATCCATTTGTCTACATGGACACAAATTGTCAGTATTTTCCATGTCTACTTGACTTTCAAAGTGATAAGGACAAATGTAAAATAAAAAAGCAATAAAGTCCACAGAGAGGAGGTTGAGGTGCATGGGTGAGTCAAATGCAGGATAGTCATCGTTGATTGTTTTAAAGGAGTGGTTATTTTAACCCAAACCTCAATATTTTCCCCAAACATAACCAAGTAGTTGACCTAATTATGAAAGTGTAACCAGACGTCACAGAGTGTCATTAAAAAGGAGGAAAATTAGTGTCCGTGTACAAGAATTTTACAAATTCTGTGACGATTTTACAAGCTGGTAAATGACTATGTTGTAATTTCATATATTTTGAGAATTCAGAAATCACCTGTTTATAAATTTAAATAGTGTGTTTTTGCAGGATAATATATTACTGTGTAAAATATAAAGATTTACAAAAAAAAGAATAAAAAATTGGGCTGATGTAGGGTAAATCCTTGTCTTTGATTGGCAGTTACCTCTTTAAGCATGCATATGATTAATAATCTAATCACTTAAAGATTACTCTGACGATGTGCTGTGAGGAACACAAGCATACTCATAGACTTCACTTGAAGCCATGGCTCACCACTACTCATACTGCAAAAATGCAGTCAAACAAAAATAATGAGCAATTAGTCTTATTCCACAATATTAACTTGTCACGTAACACTGTCCTTGCGTGTGCATGTTGGATGATTTGTGATGTTACATGCGAATATATCTGCTGTAGCTTCTACTGCTGTGAAACAGCTGCTTTTTTGCTGATCTAATCAAACACAATTAGTATCTCCAACATAAACACTGTGCTTTTTCTCATCTTTCTCTCTCCTACGCAGACACTCGCACAATTGCATGATCCCCCCTCCCTTTATTAACACCACTTGCCTATAGGGAGCTGGCAAAGTTAAGTGAGCTCTCCATCTGTTAAATTAGAGAGTGTCAAAACTTTTTGCTGCTGAGTGATCCAGAGACATAATCCCATGTCTCCTTGGGTAATGAATTGTACTCATGCTAATTAGCACGCACATGGCCAGCAGTAGCAGTGAGAATGTCCTAATCAAATAGACTTATGGTTTTGTCATGTCTATGGTTTCTCCCCTCTCTGTGGGACTGGCTGGATGGGCCTTGGTTCAAACCTCTGCTGCTCATGCCTCCCTAACACACCCCACTGATGGTACCTCTTTTTATAGGACAGTATACTGTAGAGCTACATTAAACATTAGCAGACAGCAGTGGATGGCATGTGACAATAGTCCTCTGTTCCACTTGAAACAGGGATGTTGCAGTTACATGGTGCATATTTTATACACACTATTATTTTAAGGTGAGATCATTGAGGCAATGTGTGTGGTTAATAGAGTTTGCTACATTAAATGTACTACGCACGCTTGCTTTATTCAATAAATAAACAATATAAACTCACAAAATGCCAAGAAAGGAAATATTCTTCCACCTATTTTCCTTATGAAACAGGCAAATACGACCACACACCCTCTGGATCCAGTCTTTTACCAGACTAAGACGAGTGTAATTGCCTAAATCATTGTAAAACACCCTTCATTCAATGAGAAGACACCAATACAAATAGACACACATCTGTTAGAAAAGTGCTTTTCTTGAACCAACATTTGCATCTTTTATGTATGGGTACTGTTCTGGAGACAAACACAATCACATCTGTTTTTTTTCACAATCTGGGCCCATATTTATTAAACTAGTTAAAGTGAAAAGTTGGACTTCAGTAAAAATAGCAACAATCATATATTTTACTTCCAACTCTCAAATGTCAGAGTAAAAGTTATTTATCACATTTATTTTCAATTAAAAATGAAAATACCTTAAAAGGTTAGTTATGATTCACCAAAGTTGCACAATAAAACAAACAAGCTGGGCTCTGTGAAGCAAAATGACTATTTTTGATAAAGGAGTCTGGTTGGTTCGAAGAGAGCAATATTTGGCAACATAATGTCAGTTCATTGCCCAATCCTGATGGACAATAGAGAATATTCTGGATTAACAAACATAGAATACAAAAACATAATTTAAAAAAATAAAAGACTATAATACAATTAGACATACAGTTGTTAAAAAGGGCATTTCTTACACCAGCATTTGCATCTTTATGTATGTGTACTATCAGTGTGTGCGATGGAGTCAATGGAGTGATAGAACGGGAGAGTGAGAGTGACATAGAAAAGGAGAAAGTCTTCAAGGGTGAATGGAGCAGAGGGTGTCTGTGTTGCTAAACACTGGCTATAATAGAGGCCAAGGATTAGATGGCAAACTTTATACCCCTGCACCCACACATACACACACACACCCCCACACACACAGCATTCCATCAGGGCTTTATCTGGCCTTTTATTTGCCTTTATCGAGCATGGCGGAGGCAGCCCGCTCAGCGTTAACAATGTCGGGCTAAAGTCATTTCACACAACACTACTTGGTCATGTAAGCTGACAACTTTTATATTCCCTTATGTCCTTGGCTTGCTCTGTCGTGTGGGCTTATCGGGAGCGGGGACTGGTGCAACCAGTTGGTTTTCACCACCACGACGTGCCACAGAGTGGGGTAAATTGTGCTAATTTCAAGCCTGGAGGAACCATTACGAGGAGGTGAGCATAACTCGTAGTGGCAGACAAAACTGCCTAGAAAGAGAGAGTGCACATTGCTCATGGATCTACTACATGCTGCACTGGCTTTAAGTGTTCAATACTGGGCGTTGGTGTGCATCAAAGCTTTCACATGCAATTTATTCTTTGGTTGACAAAGGCTGTGTGTGCGTGTGTCTGCATGTGTGTGCGTGTGTCTGTGTTTGTGGGGATGGAGGTGCTTTTGGGTAGGGGGTGTAAGGGGTTCATCTGCACAGTCTTTTAATTAACCTCATGCCCTGTTACTATCTCTGCTGCCTGGGCTTGGCTGACCTTACACCGATTTATGCTGCAATAAAAGTGACAAGGTTATGGAAATACAGGCTGATGCAGGACGTGACAGAGGGGTTGCTGGACCAACCTTTAACAGGCTGACAGAGGCCATTATCCTTGATGTCAGATGAAGAGGTGTGAGATGGAAATGCCCCTTGCATTTCATGCTGCACTGCCTGCTTAACGTAGGGACAGCAACCAGGGAGATGAACTAATGGTGGACAGCCAAATGTATTCTGTTGACTTAAGGATGACTCACAAAAATAAGCCTTAGTCATCTCTTTAAAGGAGTGAAGAAAGATATTTTAAATGGAACACATAATCTACTAATTGGGGATAGAAAAACTCAGAATGCTTCTCTGCAGATACAGACACCACCATACATTTCTAGTGGGTCAGTTACAAGGGATTTTGTTTCTGAGTATATACATTTTATGTTTTATGTGTATGTTTGTTTGTTTTTAGGAAGATGTACCATATTATTCCTTTAATTAACACAATTTCCCAGAACCTAAGCGGGTGTCTTGCATGGCTGCAAGCTTTGCAGTGGTGGAAAGTAACTAAGTACATTTACTCAAGTACTGTATTAAATGCAATTTTAGGTACTTGTACTTTATTATTTCTATTTTCTGCTACTTTATACTTATAGTCCACTAAATCCAACTGGGGAATATTGTACTTTTTACTCCACCACATTGATTTAAAAACTTTACTTTGCAGATGGAGATTATTATTACAAAATATAGTAAACAAATAAATGACAATGAATTATCATAGATAAAGATAAAGCTTTATTATACTCAGGGAGGGATTCACAAACTACTCATATAGTAGAGATAGTAGTAGTATATAGTATAAATGAGCTCCACCCTGACAGATTAAAGTGATGAGCAGATTAATGCATCAATAATTCTAATTCAATAAAGCTGCAAAAATTAATCAATTAGTTGTCAACTATACAATTAACTACTACAACTACAACCAACTACTTTCATTCATGTTTTGAGTAATTTTTTCAGAAAAATCTAATTCTCTAATTTCAGCTTCTCTAATGTGACCATTTTCTTTCCTCCTCTATGACAGTAAGCCAAATATCTTTGGGTTGTGGACAAAACAAGACATTTGGTGATGTAATCTATTGCAGTAAGTTGCCTTGAAATTTTAAGTTTTAAGTTTTTCATTTTTACATTGTATTTATAAACAGTGGTATAGTACTTTTACTTCAGTACAGGATCTAAGTACTTCTTCCACTTCTGGTGTTTTGTTTTTTTCTGACATACAGTTCAGGACCCAAAAATATCCTTATTTCTATCAGAGAAGGAACTACACTAGTAAGTCCTTGCCAATTATTTTTCTGACACTTTTTTTTTCTCCTTTTCATGCAAGTTCACAACACAGTATATTTAGTAAGTTTATTATCTCGCTCTATGTAGAGCTGCTGGCTCCAGTTTTTATACATAGCATTCATTCTCCATTTCCATACATAACATGCATACCAATATTTCCCCTTTTATGTCTGCCATATATATTTATTTATATAGAGAGCTAATAGTATTGGATTTTGTCACTGAGTCATTTCTGCACTTTTTTCTCTGACATGTCCTTGTTTTACTTCTTCATTGTTATTTAATCGTTAATCTGAAATGACACGGGGCACATACAGTGTGTGAATCACTTAATAGGGAACCTGCCATAACTGTCATAAAACCAGCATGTTTATCAATTAAATGATAAAAACCAAAGGAGAGCACAATAATCCAATTCAGTTTTTGATTGCTTGTGGCTGAGCAGATCCAGCAGAGTGATGATGCTTGATTGAATATCTTGGGTGCTTTTTTTCCCCTGCATTGCTAAATCAATTAAAAAATGTGATATGGGTCCATTCAGCAGCACATAATTATCTTGTCATTCCAGTTCATTAGCATCCTATAAGGACTCGCAGCCCACAAGGTAACTGCCCGTCAAACAGCAGGGCAGATGACTACATAATAAGATGACTTGAGGGAAGCGCTCTTGGGTCAAAAGGTGGGGCACTTTCCCACTGGAGCTGTGCACAGTAAGCCGGGGGGTCATGCTGTGTTCAAACTCTGAAGCAAACAGATTAATGCAATATCCAGGGTTAGTCATGCGGGCCACATCATGCTCTGTACGACCATAGGTTGAAATAAGGGCTAAGTCTACACAGTAGGACATAAACTAGTACGTAACATTAAAAGACTGCCTCTAATTCTGCATTTAGTGATTTTATTAATGCAAATGAGAGTAAAGCTTGAACAGCATTGTAAGAAGAGGATGATATTTAATGTATGTTAACTGGCGGTGGTCATTTTTTAGGGCTACAACTAATCAATCAACTCATAAATGGTTTGGTGAGAATGTCAGAAAATAGTACAAAATGTGAAATGCCCATCACAATTCACTTAAGACAGCCAAAACTCAAAAGATATTTAGTTTATTATGGCATAAGACAACTGAGATCCCTATAAAAGCACATGCCTAACAGTCAGTGATTGCTCCTTATATAATGCAGCTGGAATGAGGCTTTAGTCAGGAGCAGCTGGGGACCAAAAGAGAAAAGCAAACCTGTTGGAGAACGAGATCACGATGAAGGAAGAGGGGATTGAAACCAGGCAACACATATAGTTTAAACAGTGGGGTGACAAACAAAGCCAAACACATGGCTTAGGGGTGTGTTACAAATAATTCCTCCCACAATGCCTGTATGATGTACCTCAAAAGTCTATCACGAGAGTGAAGTCTCGTATCATTTGGAATTCATAATTATCGATCCCGTAGCTCTTGACTGATGACATGTTGTCCGACTTTAAAAAAACAACAACAAAAGATTGCCACATTGGTGAGATGACCTGTCGTTTTATTAATCTGCACTCATTCTGTTGCTATTTCTGTTCTCTCACATGTCACTAATGCTGTTCGTTGTCTCGTGTGTAACTCCACGCTGTTTCTCACGTGTTGACTGGGGAACAGAAAAGCACACTTGTGAAATTATTGGCTGTTTCTGTGTCACTGTAGCACCTAGGGATATGATCTGCTGTTTATGAGCCAGGTGGGGAGTACACATGGGGGGTCTGTTCGTTAAATGATTGGCTCACTCCATTAACAGGGGATATGATAGGCTGTTTATAAGCTGTGGTGTATTTGTTGTGCATTTTCATGGAGATTTGCATCTAATGTATTTAAGTGAAATTATCGAACATTTTAGCAAACTAACTCTCTTATTGCTATTGATGACATGTCTATCATGGATAGAAAGCTACCATTTTCTCACCCAGTCCTTCCTCACACCTTCAATTAATAATTCATATCATATTGATCATAAAGCTGGTGCACAGTTCACCTCAGGCTTGGACACATACGTGCCCCAAACTGCAATACCCTTACATAACCAGCAGTATATCCCTTAGGGAGAAGATAATTTCTACGTCAAAGTCCGGTTTTATAAATAACTAATTATATGTGTTTTCCTTCTTAATTCATAAGATCAAAATTGATCATAAGTCTATTTTATAAATGAGGCCCCATCTCCTCTTGGAACCCTCCAAAGGGGTTTAAGCTCCCCCTTCCTACCAGCATGTATCCTGCTGTAAGTAAATCTCTAAACTGATAACTGATTACAGCAAGCACACAAATAAATAAAATAAAAACCCAAAATAAACTGCCAGATTCCAATGTGCTTTTCAGTGTTAATAATCAATTTGCAATCTGGTGATTTCAGTGACTCACGGTCCTGCAGCCAAACAGTTAGACAATACAATGCCAAACACAAAGACAACAGAACAGAAGAATCGCTTGACTCACTCACACACACACACACACACACACACACACACACACACACACACACACACACACATCAGCCCAAGACAAATACAGTGTGTGTGTGAGCATATAATCACAGATTATCCACAAGTCTTTAATTATAAAATCTCGCTAGTTTGCATCTCAACTCACTGCACACACGTTTTTTCCTCTTCTCTGCAGAGTTTTTAAATTTTTTTTTTTTTTTTTGTCCTGCTATGTGAATAGCTTCTGGCAATGTTCATTGATCTGCAGCACGTTGTGTCTGAATGTTGTTTTGGAGATTGGGCAGGATGAAGCAGCTTATGTAAGCAACAGTTGAAGTCATCAGGGGAAGGAGAGATTTAGCCGCACATCTATGTTAGAGGAGAAGTGATGAGATATTACCAATATCAACACACTCACGCTGTGCTTAAGCACATCCATGGATTCCAGAGCCCAACGGCTGATAGAGACGCTGCTGCAGAATGGTAAATATCACTGCACTGCATGAACATCTGTTCATTACATTCAAACTGCTACATTACCAGCTGTGGAAATTAACTGGGAACATGTGCCATAAAGCCACTAAAGCTGGGGGAAATAGAGAGGCTGTATATATTTGGTCTTTCAATTATTATACTGACAATTAAAATGCACATAGGCTACAGTATATACTGTAAGTCTGTATATACACAGTAGCCTATATATAGATAAGAAACCAGCAGTAAGTGGGAAAACAACGAATTAATGAATCTACTGAACAATAATTGTGTGCTCTAAAACTACAGAGCCTGGCACACATCATTGGACTATTTTTTGATAATTTTCAGGACACAAATTAGTCAGCTGTACACTAAAATGAATCATCTGTTCCTTCAAATTACTTAATGTGTTCCCATGAAGTAAGACAGACAGGCACACAGATTGACTGAGCAGAAACAATCTGTTTTTTTTCCTAAAATACACTTAAAGCCACATTGATATGTGTTTTTCTTATTTTTTGGGGGGCACCTGCAAGAAGTGGAAAAGTTGTAAACGCAGATTTACATATCATCAACTTGAATAGGTGATTTGGCAGATGTGCCAACAGAAAGTTTCTTATTTATACGTCAAGCAGACATAGACCAACATTATTATTCAACTGGAGTGATGTTTGTGGCCACCTGAGGAATGCAAGTGCAATACTCACTCCCGTGTTTTGGTCTCCACCAAGCCCTGAGGGAAATATCTGGCTCTCTAGCTGCTAAATTCTCCACTGTGTTCACCAGCTAGTTGCTAACTTTGTCTGTCTGCTGTAGTGTTTTAGCAATAGTAGAATTTTAAACTTTGACACTAGTGTAAAAAATGATACTAAATACCATGGCAAAAAGGGAAAAAAAGCTCTAGGCACACTAAATAGATTTCTTTTTTTCAATTAACAACCTGCTCACAATGCTGGTACAGAAAAATTCCCTGAACACTGTCTGGTTTTGTTGCTGCAAGCAAAATTTCAGGTGAGACAATAAAGACTGAATTGAACTGGGGTCTTGAAAGAGCACTTAGATCTTTTTTTTTTATAGCTTCAGCCCTCAATTAACGGATATTGTAAAGTTTTAAACACACAGTATTGAAAAAGTATCAAAGTGCTGATACTTTTGACAACCTTACTCTGTTGCTTGGTGCTGAGCAGGTTGGGTAAAGTTATTTTGTCTGAGGTTTTTTGATGAAAACAGCTGCCGACTTCTGGAAACAAAGTTCATGACAACAGAGGTAACAGGCCAGAAAACCAAAACAATGGGATGAAAGATGCTTGAAAATATTCTGAGCAGAGATCATTTTCCACATTAAGCACAATCATTTAATCAGTTGTTGAATTTTGGAGATATTTGGCAGTAGATATCTGTCTTCTCTTGAATATAAAAACTCAGTAATGCCTCTTTCCAGAAATCATGACCGAGGTACTCGAAATAATCCACAGATTATTGCTGTTTAGTTTATTGTTTATTAGTTTAGTTATTCTGTGAGTAGTTTCATGACGGAACTATTTTCTTTCTCCTGAACTACACCCCTCAAACCATATGACGTTGCAGAGGGAAGTGTGCATCTCTTCATGGACGAAAGGTAACAGCTAAGCTGAGGTGGATGCCTTTACATCCCACTCCGTCAGGATCATGAGCCTGTCCTCCATGAGTAGATGCACACTTCCCTCTGCGAACAACAGAGAGAAAATAGGTCCTACATGAAACTGCTCACAACAAGGTCTGTGGATTGTCTTGAGTAACTGGTTCATCATTTCTGGAAGATGGACAAATAGCACTAAAGGTAAGAGGAAAAATATATGAAGTATTTTTGATTTTGGGGTGAACTGTCCCTTTCAGGGGTGAAAAATATAACAAGTTTCTGTTTAACTGGCAAAATGCTAAATATATGCACATATCTCAGTCCAAAATAAAACTATTCGACCCAAGAGGCCTGTTAGATTGTGCATAACCTGACAGCTTTCACATACTCACTTCATGTGTGCCATGTACTTTTGTTTTACATAGTAAAAAAGTAGAGTATAAACAGAGAGCAGAGAAACATTCAGTAAAACATCAAAATTGTATGAGGAACACAGTCCAGTAAACAAGGACAAATGGAATGACTAAGATAACGTAACGATTCTAGTTTGGGGGAATTAATTCAGTAATTTGAAGCCGTCTTTACACTGAAACACAGCTGCAGGTCTGCCAATGGTCGGGGTGCTCCTCCCTGACTGGCTACAACAACAATTAACTTCACCTCCTGCTGCTACAGTACTGTAAAACCAGAAGCCTGATTTTAATAACCGGACTAAATAACTTGGGGGCATGATTTAGTGATCCAAGACCACAAATTATGAATTCAAGGAAACAAATTAAGTAATTATTAAGTTAAGGGAGAAAAAATAATAACTACTGGGGACCAATTATCAGAAAATTTGCCCCTGATGATTGCTGGAAGGAAATACATAATTAATTACCAGTGACAATTCTCTTCCTCTGCAAACAAAATCCAAAAAAAGTGCAAAAACTGGGATAACAGACGAGACACATGATATGTAAGGCGGCATACATATAAAAAGGAAAACACGAGCCTGCTTATGGGAAAAATGTATCAATAAAAAAGATTCTTAACAAGGAGTGACATCTACAGCATAAAGTGCTCAGAACCACAACAGTCCGTTCAGATGGATGTAATAAAACCATGTCCATATTTGCAGTTGAATCACTACCTGGGCGATAAAGCTGCACTTAAAACAAGAGATGACTTCGTTTTTATGACCATGTTACATCACCAAGCAGGCAAAGGTCACTCCGCAACAGCTGTTTGGTGGAACGTCACATCAGTTTCGAGGTAATTAATTTCAGTTAAGTAGCACAGCTTCAAACTAGAAAGCTCTGAGGACACTGGTGACATTTTAGTGTTTGAAGTGATTTTGTTTTCAGTCCATTGAACAATATATCTCTTAAAGAAATATTTAAGGGTGTGACTGATGTTACTTACAACCATGTTACCGTACACTTAGTTTTTACCTTTGCCTTTCATTACTGGGCACAAAAAGCACATCCTGCAGTCAGACATTATGCATCTGTTAATATAGGGCCAGTTATTTCCTTCTGTCTGTCACTCTGTCTGTGTCACAGTTTGGCTGAGACATTCTTTCATTGTTAGTTTGACAAAAATAAACAACCTGCAGCCTATTACGAAGGTGCTACAGTGAATGTTAGACCTGTGTAACTGTGTTCTGTACCATTTAACAGGGAGAAAGGAAAGCCAAGGGAGAGAAAGACAATGATTTTCTATTTTCAGATGACCACATTAAAAGGCTCCTTTGAAGAAATGTGCTGTGAGAAAACTCACAGAATATTTGTTCCAGGACCACGAAATTGGTGAATTCCAATTAAATAATGCCCCGGGACATTTGAATATCAGACTGCCACAACTCCATGAAAGATACCTGTTCAAAGCAGCAATGGTAATGAAATAAAAATGAAAATGACTAACAATAAAGTCAGCCTTAAAAATGAATCCAAAATGATTTGGGCAAATAGAATTTATGAAACATGACGGCATGAAAGTCAATTAATAAACTCCTCTGCTGCCCAAAAAGATTTAAATGGTCAAATATTGACGTGGCAACGGTGGCGCATACAGATGCTGCATCTAAGTAGCTCCTTCAAACTTCACTACATGTTTGTTTTAGTCCATTATTTTTCAGCTTTATTATATACCCTTCAGTGGCTATATGAGACACTGCCAGATTTAGAGTTCATAAAGAAAATTCAGATTGTGTAACTGAATTAATCATGCCAGCAAACATGAATGTTTTTGTATACAGCAATTCATGTCTTAAATGGTTTAATTCAATTGAAGGCATATTAAAGTTCAACTATGTACCATGTTTTTTACTGTTGTCTGAGACTACAATGTATTTAAGGTTTAAACTGAGATTTTGATGGTCCTGTCCAGCTCAAAGTAAAATCCTAATAAGACATAAGACACTCTACGAGGACATGAGGAATTACTTAAATTAATTCAGCTAATTAAGAATACTCTGTATTTTTACATCAGCTTAGGAAGTATGCTGCAGAAAACTGAAAACTACATTAACTGCATTACAGTAAAAAACTACAGGCTTGAACTTCAGTTCAGGTGCATTTGGACACAGCTGCTAAAGGGAGATGATAACTTTCAGCATCTACAACTTGGTTAATTCACATTATTTTTTTCTCTAAAGTGGTTCATATAATACATTTCATTTCATTGTGCATAGCACATCATAATTAAATTATCCATTTGTAGTAGAGTTTTATAGTGTTAAAGCTGCGTGTAGCCCTGTGTGAAAAAATATTTGAAAAAACAAACTAGTTAATAATGAAACACTTTAGTCAAGCGCCCTCAAGAATACTCCTCATTATCTAGGCTGAATTTCCCAGCAATAATCAGGAGTTTTTTAATAGAAGCAAAATAAACACACTTGTTCAACTGATTAAGTTTGACTACATCAATACAGATCAAACACAGGTTTTTATAGAGAAATGAGCAAAGGTGAGACCAAGTCAAGTCATCAGTCCTATAAGCATCTCTCTGAGTCATAATGTAACAGTAAGTTTCCAACCTCACTGATTTACAAAGTTACTCAGCTGTTAATATTATCCTTGACTTACCATTCTTAATGCAGGTTAAAATGTCCATTTTTGACCCGCACATCTTGCATACTGCAATTTATTTTTTTTAGACAAACGTGTTTGTTTGTTTTTTGTACACATAGAAAATTTTCTCTGGTATTTTTTTTTTCATCTGGAGCTCTGTAACGTAAAGTTAGTTGTTTTTTTTAAATTTCTCCTGAAACTTGATTGGATGCTGCCAGATTGGTTCAAACTAAGTGGATCTGGGGAATTAAGTGTCGACTGAGAATGAATAATGTTACCATTAGCTGATTCAGAAAATCAAGGGAAAGTAATTGATTTGTGCACACTTTTTAATTAACATTTTGGGCTGGACACAGGTATCAAGTATTTTAAAGTCAAAAGGCTCAAGTCCAAGTTTAAATCCAAGTCAAGTTGCAAGTCTTTTTTGATTTAGTCAAATTAAGTCTACAGTCATAAAACTGAGTTTTACTCAAGTCCAAGTTATTTGACTTGAAACCACACCTTGGGAAATGAGTACTAGAAATTCGAACTTGGGGTCATCCCATAATGCCAGTCACATACATTATGACCTGAGTTTCACACACAAACACACACCCACACACACACTGAAGAGGAAAACAAATATTTAGATGAATCATCAGTTGTACCATTGTTAAAAAAATCACAAGTAAACAAGTGTTTTTGATTTCGACAACTGGAGAGCTTACCGACTTGATTATACCATCTTTTTTAACTTCTTTCCAAACACAGTAAAACTTTCTATTGTCCCAGCAGCTCTGAAAATTTGCATTCAAAGGGATGTATTCACCCAGTGGGACACACACTCTTATAAACAATGACAAACTCTTTCATGAATAAAACATTGGGTGGGACTGCTTTGAGAATGCTAAAGTTGTAAGAGGACCGGCCCTCCAGGTTTTTTTTGGTTTTTTTTGACTTGCTGTATGTACAAAAATGCTTGAAGACATAATTCCTTACTCAGAGAAAGATATCATCATGAAAAACAAGACATAACAGTAAATATTTTAATAAGTTGTGTGCATTTTGCTTCACTGTATCTTCTTTGCCACAGGAAACCAAAGTGAGCAGTTCAGTTATATTTGTTTTCAACCATCCCCTGACTTAATTGCTCCATTAGTTAATTAGTTATTTATCTTTCACCACTTCAAGCCCACATAATCATGCCATAAGAGCTGCTGCTATACAGGTCTGTTGCTTTTTGAGCGAGAGAGCAACACTGGGAGCGAGACCATACATCCAAATTAACATTAATGAAGCGAGCTATACGACTATGTATGGTGACAAAGGGGCCAGGTCTCAGAAGACACTCAATATCAAGTGACAGAGGGAGGTGAAGGGAGGCGTGTATTAACACACAAGGAACTTCCTTGACATTTTTTAATTGCCACCTTAACCTCTGGTGTCGGAGCCATTTAGTCACCACAAAGGCATCACATGCAAAAGGGAGGATGAGAAAAAAAGGTCCAAGCTGTGCACTGCATCAACCCCACTTATCCTCCTTAGCCTCTGACACTGTGTTCCCCTATAGTGCTTTGCCAATAAACCACTAAAACTCCCCCAAGGCTCTGGTACACACGACAAGCCCACGCTGCTGCCATGACCCCTCTCGTTCTGTGCTGGTAACTGTGGCTCTTAATTGCCATCTTCTGTCATCAGGGTGAACTGTAGACCTCTAACCACAAGCATCACCGGTTGCTGAAAGTACATTGCATAACATAAACTCACTCATAATGCACAATAAAAGGCTCTTTACTCTGTGGATAACAGCTGAAGAAGAGGTGCAGCATGGGAATGATGCAGGGCTTGAAAAATGAAAGATAAAGTGAAAGTTTTTACTGATCCTTCAAATAATCATGCGCACAATCAGGTACTTACAGTTTTATGAGTATCTTTTAAAGTGTGTAATTTTACTCATGATTAAGTATGCATTACACTATGTCATCTATGTATTTACTTTTAAAGAAACAATTCACTACTGAATTGGTCTACAATTTGAATTAATATATAAGCCCTTCTTCTGCATTTATGTAGCCAATGAGGACCCCAGGTTGCAAACCAATCATAACCATGACATATGGACGAAAAATGTTGCCACATGACTGTGACCACTGACCAGAACAGCGCAGGAGTTGGGAGTGATTTAAATTGATGATTTTGACAGAGACCTCTTTAGATTGAACGGAATATAGCTCAAATAATAAGTCGTTTTTGAGAAGGATAGTTTGTGCTTTCACTTAAAGCATTAATAAACAGTTTTACTTGCAGTAATATTTCAGTAAAGTAACTAATTTTCAGTACTCTTTTAACCACTGAGTTACAGTGTACACTCAATGATGTACACAAGGTGTACTCCAACTAAAAAGATGTCCTCAGCCCTGTATCAGTGATTTTAATCCCAAATCTGTGTTCTAGTTTTTTCTGCAAAACCTGCTTTCTTGCATAATTTAAAGGGCAGGTCCATCCAAATGTATTCAAATCTGTACATTCAAAGGTTGGTAGTATTAGGTATTATGTATGTTTTAGTGTGAAAGTGCTATTTTTCTTAAGCCCTTCTAAAAATGTTTTCCCATGTGACCTGATGGTCACTGTATGATAACGCTGCCTATGTTGAGGAAGGGGAGGAGAGGGTATCACAGCTGTAGCCTACATCACTGCTTTTTGCTGAATAGATGTTTCCATTTGAAAAACCTGGAAAAGAACACAGGTGGAGTCACCCTTGAAAGGACCAGTGTGTAAGATTTAGTGACATCTAGCGGTGAGCTTGCAGATTGAATGCTCCACGCCTCACCCTCTCCTTCCAGGAGTCTAGGAGAAACTATGGTGGCCAAGTTTTGACACGGATGAAGAATTTAATTATTTTTATTTAATTTACTTGATCTTCTGTGTTTTGTGTGTATTATGAAGGAACTAGAACCCTAATTTTGCTGCACAACCCTGTGTTGTATAATGATAATAAATGTCCTTGAATCTTTGAATAATGTGTTGGATAAAATCTCTGGTTCTGCTGCATTGACTCTGACAACGTACGAGTTCATTGTTATCAAGGTGGAGGTCTTTTTTTTTTTAAACAGAAGTCCACTTATACAATGAAGGAAAGAAATGTATTCAAGATCAAGACCCTGCAATATAATGAAAAGGGCCATCGTGATGTCATGTTAGAGGCAATTCTGTCTTTTCAGGTCTGTGTTTGTATAGCTGAACTGATCTTATCTGTACTGAGATAAAGTATTTAACACGTTTTTACAATGCCTGATTCTTTGTTACTGTAATAACCATAACTTTAAAACCATTCAGAGAGAGACATTTAAAAACTGTCTGTGTTAATACTCAAATCACAGGTGAATAATTACCAGTAAATAATGCTAATATTAAAATACTAAGCCTGTCGAATGGGGATTTACATTAAGCTGTGAATACATCTATTTAAAAAAAGACATGTAAACACATTTTTAGTGGAACCTCTGTAGAGATTATTAATCCTGTTTTTAATGTGATTTTGTCAGTGTGGCTCCACTGCAGTCTGTGTTGTCATATGAATTTTACATTTTACTCTATTTCTAATCAGTTATGTGCCTTGAATCAATAAGAGCTAAAACACCCTCAATTTTAAAAGACAATTACCTCTTCAATCTCAAAGCAATCAAGAGACCTGTTCATCATTTCAACATATTCAATTTCTCTTTATGACCAGAAAATAAAGAAACCAGAAAAGCAATCATATAGAAATGCTTCAGGGAAATATTCCAGTGATGTAGTTGTCTTTTTTTCTCCTGAGGAAATCAGACAGTTTTTTGACCACACCCAATTAAAACACTAATCAAACTGAAAAACTGTGCGGATATCATTAAAAAAAAGTTTTGAAAATATAATATCACCATCTCTTTGATGTGAACAGTAATATACTGCTTAAAACCAAAGTATCCCGGCGCAGGACTTCAATGTATTCCATATTCATCTGTGTTTGTGGTTAGTCCTGGACAGTTCAGCAGACCATGATATTTCCTTAAACTAAATGTCATGAAGGCATTCAAGCATGAAATGTCAGACTAATTCAGGGCACAAGCACAAAATGTGAGCTCGCAAAGGACTTGCTCAAACCATACTGAGCAATTCATCAAAGCGAAAAGGTGGCCCAAGAAGAGTGACGTCAAAAACAAATGGTTTGCAGATGCAGCTCAAATTGATTTTGGCAAAAAAAAAGTGCTTCAAATCTATCTCAATTTAAATGAAACATTGTCACTCACTGATTTTTAAAGCAAAATCTATAACTTATGCCATTTTATTATTAGCTTGTAAAACAAGACACAGGACGATCTGTCCTTGAAAGATTAGTATTGACTACTTATTTGGCTGAGAGTAAATTTTAGTAGCAGTGATGCTGCACATCAATGGTAACTTGGCACCAATTCTAACAGATGCACCAGACAATAATTTTAAAATATTAGATTTTAGTGTACAACAATATTATTTGATCAGTCAGATTCAGTGCAAAGCAAACCTGTCAACAGGCATACAATTCTTCCTGTGCATCTCATGTATTTCCATTCCATCTCCCAGTGCTTTCCTGCCGCCAAACCTCATTATGAATAGGGCTGTGACTGATCAGGCAGTAATTTGTTAATCTGGCAGTAAATGTACAGTGGAGTTTACAGTGTGCCAGTTCATAAATGCTACAGCTCCACAAGAATAAAAAAAAGTCATGTCTGTTTTTTTCCAGCTGCTGGAAAAGTGAAGAGAGTTAGCCCCAAATTAAGCTAACATTAAGCTAATTCTAACATTGTACCTTTGCAATGTTGGCTCCAGTGCAATCGTATCCCTACTCTGAACTGCAGCGTCTTTTTTTTTTAGACTTTCTAAAATAAATCCATGACAATAAATCCAACACTGAATGTCTTCTGTGATTATTCATCCATTTTTCCATCTTGAAAACAGTTGTTGTTGTTGTTGTTGTTAACATCTTGTTAGACACTCACTTGCTATCCCGAGATGCCTCCCTAAAAAATGTGTATTTCACCTGGGGGTGGTGCCTTACATCCTGTATGACAAAGAGTGTAGAGTGCCTGATGCACATTCTTGTTGGCTCGCATTGGGTCGTCTCCTCACTTTTTGGATAAGCTGGCAAAACGGTAACTTTAAAAATTGTGTATTCAGCATATATTTGTCTTATTTGTCTTAACCCTGAGATTCAACGTAGAGGAGACCTCACGCTAAAGTTATATGTTTTGTTTTTCGTGATCATTGATTTAGGTAGATATACTGCTAGATATTCTGCTCATTGTGTTGCTGGCATGGCTGTAACCATGACTAGTCTTATCTTAAATGCAGATTTTAAAATGACTTTTATCTGACTGTTGAGAAAATCCCCAAATTGACCATCATCATCATGTGATACTGGAAATATGTACAAATAAACAGACACATAGGCGTGAGACCAAATATACCAATTACAGGAACACATGAATTGTATATTTTGTATGCCTTTATACTTGACATGTATTAAATCAACTGATCTCATATTGTATGAGTGTATTCAAAGCACTGGTCAAGATGGTCACAGAGCTTGCACTGCTATGTCCTGCAAAACCACACTTATTCGGGTGCAATGAGCTCAATCCCACACTAGACATTACATGACTGTGGTATTAATGCATAAGTTTTGCATGTTTGTCTGATGTTACCCAAGTTGCTAGATTGTCAACAAATAACAATTTACAATGCTACATACAATTTCAACCCATCTGTCACCACAACCTGGCAACCCACAACCCAATTCAAGGAGTGGGTGCGCAGCTGCTCTCTGTGCAGGCAGGTGGGTCCGTTAACTTAGCGTTGGCAGTTGTCAAAATGACAGGGCAGGACAGCATTTTAAATACACTGCAAATTTAAGCAGAGTTGGACTGAATAGTTTCCATTTAGATTCGCTAGTCACAAGGATAGCAGCCATGCCTTTTGCAAAGTCTGTAGGGTTGATTTTATGTGGTGCGTAAAATGACATGTGGCAACATATCGCCCGGTCTCCAAAACACTGATTCAATTTTTCTATAATCTAAAATGTATCTTAATGTCATAGACTTGTCTTGGCCTGTGGTCATTGTTAGTGTCAGGATTTGTCCAAGCTGAAGTGAAGCTGTCGAATCATTTGTTCATTTATTTTTGACCTAGTTCCTTTCAGTCCATGTCACTGCTGTCATGATTTTGCTCTGAAGATAACAGCACATAACAGGAAGTTTAAAAAAAAAAGGAGGATATAGCGCTAAAGATGGCTCCTCTGCTAAAAAAGGAAAAACCTCTGCAACATCTGAGCCAAGAATGTCTCCCAAAACAAATCTCAAGTAAATGAAAAGCGAAGAGTTGGAAAGAAATTCAGGGGAGAGACTGTGTGTTTGTGTGTGTGTGCACCAGAGATGTAAGGATATGAGCATATGTGTGTGTTATACAGAGAAAGCTTAAGGAAGGGTGTATAGCTCGCTCTGTCAAGATAATCTTTTTGTGCAGTGTGTGATGCGTTATTATGCTCTTGTGATCCAAGAGTAGATAATCTGTGATATTCACCCCCTTATGTGTGAGATGCAGCCCAATTTCAGAAATTGGTTAGAAAATTAAAACTCCTGTTAACTGAGCCAACATCGCTCCAGTCTGTGAGAGGCTGCATGAGTAATGTTCAGTGCTGTCGTCCGCCTAATGGGGACATGTGTGCTCACCAAAATTTAGAGGCAGATCACCAGAATTTGTTCCATTATTTCACTAAAATCCAATGTATGATTATCTACTACAACAGAGCAGACAGACACTGATTTTCTGTGGATGCACACTTTAATTCAGTGGATTGTTGTTTATGAATTATTTTTTGGTTTCTGGACTGTGCTCAATTCAGGGACTTGAAGTCACCATGAAAATAGCCATTTTACAATATTTTTTAATTACTATTAAAGCCCATTACCACTCCAACACACTATAAATGCACTGAAATGTTTACAGGTTGGCATGCTTATTCTGCTGTCTCATGAGAAAAGGACTTTGTAATCAGTGTTAAGATAATTCTAGCTACCTCAGATTAGTCACTTAGCTGCTGATTAAAAGCTTTGGCTCACAAGTTTTCAAACTATTTTAAGCTCCACTAATTCCTCTGTAAATATCTGATTAAAACATATTCTGGATCAACAACTCAGGACAGCTGCAACATGAAAAGCACAATATGGCCAAAGAAGAACTTCTAAATAAATCCAAGACATGTTCATATTCATTCTCAAAATAATACCCACAATTTTTAATCCAGTGGGATTTAATTCACCATTATCAAATGTCTAAGAAGATGTTACTTAAATTGACTTGGATAGCTAATTTCAGCCATTACAGAATTTAAATTGGAAACAGGGAGAGATTATGTAAATTCTAATCAAGATTTATTACAGGTGCTAGACTAAAATTAATACTTACTAAAAGAGACAGTCGGGGTCAAATGCAAAGTGACAGCGGACCTTCATTTACTTCTCCCGCAAGCAATTTCTCATCTCTGCATCTTTGGCTTTCCCCACTGTTGCGACTGCTCCGCTGTGCTGAACTTTTGCCACACAGTAATAAAGAGCCTTAACAATCATATGTAATTAGGCACTGAATATTCATCAGCCTAAACCACAGCATGCCTCAGGATTTGTAGAATAGTATCAAATATTAATACCCATGTAATGAGAGAAGGAGTTTATAGAAGGAGGTGAGAAGAAGAGAAAAGATGTTATGATGAAGTTTGATAATTTGGACAAACACCAGTGTATCAGTTATGTACAAGTCAAATAAATCCAAGTCTGCCTGATCACTTACAAAGTCCATAAGGTTTGTTAATTCAGTTCAGTTAGTTGAAAATCTGATAAGAGGTATAACATTTTTGAATGTTTATGCTTTTTAATTACTGTTTGCCACCTTGTGTCTTGTTGATGTGTGTTAACCACTTCATTACTTAAATTAGCTCTTTTGGGGGGTTTGTGAGCTCCCAGTTCAAAGTTTGTGCAGAAATTCTATATTGTTTTTTATTGATTTTCTTTGCAAGAAGAATACTGCATCCTGTCCTCACCAGAAACAACTTTCATTTCATGCACATTTTCTAAAAGCTTACAGATACAGATGAAACAGAGCAGTACCTCCAGTAGTTGTGGGGGCAGCGGAGCAGTGTAGCCAATACAAGACACCACAAAGAAGTTTTAAAAATCCAAAGTATTGGAAATGACATCCGTCATGAATTAGTAAGTGAAGAGAATTCTCTGTCCACATGTTGCCGTGTATTTAATGACCACTGCCGTTAGCAATGCTGCCTCTGCTTCTGCCTCTTTGTCAAGAGGTACATTATTACAATCTCCTCCAGCATCACAAACATCTAAACCAATGCAAAGAATGCATGGAGGTTTATGGACAACTGAGTTACATCGCTTGAAAAGGATATCTCTATTTTCACATGAAAGAGGGCATAAATGAGCTGTAGTAGTATTAAGAGCCACAAAGTCTGCACATGAAGGTGGTGGGGTGGATGGATAGGTCAACCAAACACAAGGCTTTCAGCCAGGACACTGGGATTCGTGTCTGGCGTGAAAATAAAAGTCAACGTTGGCTTATTTCAAAATTTAGAGCTATTATAAGGAGATTTTAGCTGGTTATTAAACAGTGTCAGTTCATTACTGATGCCTCTCTATGACTCGCATAAGTTAACAAGACCATCCGTGAGAAGATCAGGTATTTCTGTTTTCTTTTCTTTTTATTATTATTTACTCAGGCAAAGTTACAGTGAGTAGTATGTCCTTTTTTAAAAATTTTTTTAGATAATTTTATTTCTGACATCATGTTTTGTTGTTATTATGGTGGAAACACTACTGCTTTTGTCCAAAGGGGCTTCCAAAATCAACAAAGTATAAAAGTTCTTTGAAGTAGCTTTAAGTTACTAAAATTGTTATGTAGGTGACTTAACATCAAACCTAACTAAACTGCTACCATTTCACACTGTTAACCTTGTTTAACATCTTACCTAACGTGAGTTACATAATGTTCTTATAATTTCTTTCCTAGGAAGAGTAAAGTCATAACCCATCCTACTTATCAACATATTCTTAACCTAACCTTAACCAAACTCAGCCCTAGTGCCTAAACCTAACCAACCTAGTCCCGAGGTACAGTAGGGTGGGTCATAACATTGCCATACTAGGGTCACATATGTCCTTCTGGGTGTCATTTGCAATCAACTTATTCTGTTGTTCAGGTATAAGCACATGCTCGGTTATCCTGACCTATATAAATATGATTATGCACTCACTGATCATTTTGCTATACAAACAACAACAACAACAAACCACAGTAAACTTAGCCTTGAAAATACTAGAATATAGTTTTTATAATAAGAAGCTTTATTCCTATATTTTTCTGGAAACCAAAAAGTGGTGGTTTACGGACAAATGAATGACAAAAAGAACTAACTGGAAGGAGGCCAGGCAATATTCCAGCACACCCGATCTGTTTCCTGAAACAAATCCATTAGGTTTTTAATCTCTTATTTGTAGCGGACATCAATTACAATGCAAGGACGAAACACAAAAATAGGAAAGACATAAATGTCTATGATATAAAGGTGAAATATATAAAAACTACAATATTTTGATCCGGGAAATTGTGCAGGGAAAATGATACGAACAAAACGCTCCATCCATGCCATCCATTTCAGGATTACACCCTGTCATCATTTTGGTGAGTGCTGATATTTCTCAGTGACGGCATTAATGTCCAACAGCAACAGCCCTGCTGCCCTCATGGTCATTGATCACTGATATTTATGGGGAAAAATTGCTGAATCAGACAGGGGGCTTATTTTACTGCTACAATTGACAGAAAAAATATCAATACTCACAGCGAGATGGAGGCGGACTGAAATGAGCGAAATGATCAAGAGAAGATGTAGCTTGTTTTCATTAGGGAGTGGCTGATAACATCAGATGAATAATCACCGTCTTCCCTGCCTCTGTAATTCTACATGAGAATTACAGCAGAGCAGATCCGTACGAACCAACCACAATAAACTATTCTCGCTGGTATAAATCAGCCTTGCTCAGTACAAGTCCAGGAAAAATGAGAAAATGTTCAACGTTTTAGGTATAAAATGACTCACAACCTCACTTTTGCTCATGCTGTTATGAAATGTGTGTGCAGTTTAAAAACTGGACCATTTATACAAGCAATGGGCATTTTATTTGTGTTGGTTAAACAAGGGAAAAGGGGAAAAAAGGTATCTTTGAAGTCTGCCTTAATCCTTGAAATAAAATGGTTCAGAAAACAACCATCATACATAATGCATGCCGCATTTCTCTCACACATGATTCAAGGTTTTTTTTTTTATCTTTAGTCCTGCTGGAGGCACATGAAAAAGAGCTTGCACAAAGTAAAAGCTCAGTTTTCCTGTGTTTGTAGTGGACGAGGGCACGCTGCTCTCACAATGGCCGATACACCAGGCTGGTTCGATTTCCCTAAGGATATGAAGGCTATCATATCACACGGCACTTTTCTTTCAACTCTTTCCCAGTTCAATTTATCGAGTACAAACAGGGTTCAGATCCTCAACACGAATCCCTGCTTTGTGAGATTCAAAAACCAACGAGGGCTTTGAGACTACAATAAACATGTTGACAGTGTAAAATCTGACAATGTCTCAGTCTCAGATTTTACACTCTGCAGCATCAACTTTGTGATTCACACGACAGGAAGGATCACTCTGCGGGTACTTCTGACGGTGTCAAAGGAGAGGTGAAGAATTAATTAGATATAAAAGAGTCTGTAATTAAATGTTATGTCTGACTTTTCAATTAGATTTTGAAGACTTTTACTTTTAGGTACCTGTTAACGTCACCTATAACCCCTAACCCTTAAATGCATACATTCAATATATTGCAATATATTTTGATACTGTGAGCAAGGTGATATCTTGCTATTTTTTAAATTTAATTTTAGGAAAACTCACACCTCTATGGGCATAAAATCTGAATTAAAAAGATGTTTAGCTTCTTTATGTAAAATCAGAGCAGTTAAAAATGTTAACAACTTTTGGCTGCTTCACTCAAAATCTTAAGGGCATAAATTCAAAGTTTTATTTTATTTATTTATTTTTTAACTTTATTTAACCAGGCAAGTCGTTAAGAACAAACTCTTATTTACAGTGGCGGCTTGGCAAAAAGACGATAAACACAATGCTAATTCATTTAGAGAACTTACATAATAAAGTCAGAGTTGAAAGGAACCTGCCAAGATGGTAATAGTTGTATTTGCAAACATAGCAGTGTGTTCTCCAGTTCCAATAAAAGCTCAGTAGTAACACATTTTCCAAACTACTCAACCTCCTTGAAAGATCACCACTTAGGCACAGAACACATAACCACATCTACACACACTGATATAACTAGAGAAAGAGTGCAATAAAGTGTGTTTAACTAATTGGATTTAATTTTCACGTTTGAAAAAGGGAACTGATGCTCAAAAACTTCAGAAGCACACCATTAAACTGCAGCTTGCAGAGTGCATCAGCTCCAAACGGGAGTGTGTGACTTCTTGAGGTGTGAGTCCTAAAATAATTAAAAGAATATGTTAATTATGACTATGATGTAAAATGATCAGAACTGCATATTATATATATTTAAAAAACAAAACAATACTAATCAAACACAAATAAAAAGAAAATTTAAAAAAATTCCACATATCAAACAGTTGGTGGGGCATGTGCCCTCCCAGCTTGAATGGGCATGATGCCTCTAATGCCTTATATTAAGTATACTGTCACAGTGATGTGACTATAATTTTGTGCAGAGTGATCAATCAGATCATTTAGAAGCAGAATTCACAGAAAAATAGCAGATTGCTGCACGCACTATACATCACCGTTCTGCAAAAAAGCAGAAGTCAGTGACTGTGATTTTTTCCTGCTGCAGTATTTCCCAAAGATTTTACTTGAGTGGATCGCCCAGGTACATTACTGCCCACCAAAGAATATTTGGCAGACCATTTTATCATTTTTAAATTTTTATTTCATATCCATCCCAGAGAATGACGCCATCCGCAATCGATTAACTAATTGGCAATCACCCCTCGCTCTACTGCACTCTACTTGTCACATGTTCGATCTGCTGTCATGAGAAGGGTCTACTGACAATCACACAGGGGCTGCAAAAAACACACAGAGCTAGTCTCCTGCTTAAAGAGAGGGTAGGCGTTTCTGGAGAAAGACAGTTGATTGTTGAGTTTCCTTCATCAAATACTGAGGTTTTAGGTTGGATTGATTGTTGAGTTTCATTCCCAGGTCATAAAGTACCAACATTTTGGTTTGGAAGCTCGGTCGAAGCCACCTGCGTTGGAGACTCCTCCTGGCTCTGACTGGTTGCAGCACTGGGGAAGGAACCTGATTTTTTCATATATTATCTGCCTATATTACGTCAATCAATATCAAGCTGGTTTTGATTGTTTCCATCAGCGACGCCATTTGTTGTTGTGGGTGGAAAAGTTTTTTTGGTGACTTTACAAACTGCTGATGAAGAAAGTCAACGGAGCAGACACATACAGGGAGAGGGAAACAGAAAGAGGCAATGATGGAAATGATTATTATGGAAATGATGAAAATAAAAAATAACCTACCAGAAATAGGGTGATGTATTCTTTCAAATATTTTCAATAGACAAAGCGAACATAAATTTTGCTCCATGGAGCAACTTTAACTGACTGGTCTCAAAAGACATACGGAAATGTTTGGTCATAGTACCCATAAAGTTATTAAAAACTTTTTTATTGATTTAACAAGCAGTATTGTAGACAATGAACAGTGACAAATCCAGGATGCCACAGTGTCTGGTCTCTGATTTCACAGACAAGACATATAAGTAATAACCAGCACAGGATCCAAAGCACCCATGAAGTTAAGAGACTCACAGACTTAACAATATATATTTTTTTCAGTGTTGGACAAATCACTGATTTATAAAAAGCTGTGCAACTTCCAAGTCTGCAAGTGTATGAGTATGGCCTATTTTTGGTGGGAAAATGCCATCCAGACCGAAACAATGCAACAAAATTAATGTTTCCATATTTGCTGACCTTATTGAAGACAAGAAACTCCTTACTGAAGACCAAGCAATTCATATTTGTGTCAGAAAGAGAGTGTCCAACGGGTGGGAAGCTGCTTATTAAAACTGTGCAGTAAATCTAGCATGGACAAGTCCTGGCCTTATTACATCCTGGTTTTAATAAAGCTGTCAATTCTTCAGATTACGCCAGTGACCTCTTTTTATGTAAGCCTTTTTAATGTTCTCCTGGGACCAGTTGGGTTTATAGAGTTGGTGCCAAATCATCACACTTAATCAAACACCTATAGCCTTCCTCTCAATTCTGAATTTATGATGTTTATAAACATAGTATATCATTCAAGCCTGTTTGACTGCACAAGACATTACTGCATCCGTCTGTAAAGAAACACATCTGAAGGTTTGATTTTAAAAAGTTACATGACTAATTATTTGCAGTTGAAGAACAATTCCTTAATTTAATCACTGACTGGTCTTGTGTTGACAGATACATGATATGATTCAGGTCTCAATAGCCATCTCCAGTAGCCATATAAACAAATCTTAATCGGTTGCTTTTAATCCATTAAAATGATGTATACAATCTAAACCTCTTTACATCAAAAGATAAAATATTTCTGTGCTTCTCACACAATTCATAATCCCATAGCAAATATAATGTGCTGTCAAACAATGAACCACAAATCATAATTAACAAGGCAAACACAGAACTGAAGTGTAACTGAAAGTTTGGGCTTATAACCTGAAAGATACCGACTTCTGCTTAATTAGCAATCATAAAAAAAAGCTTCTGCAAGAGAAATCCAGCACTACTCAGTGTGATTGCAAATCATATTCAGTGCTCTATAAAAGCAGGGACTCAACTACAGTCTATTTTCATCTCTGTGTTATGAAAACAAGCTGTGTTCAAAACAGCCTGCATGCTGCCAGTCAGTCACACATGCACAAATCAGTCTAGTCCTTATTACAAACTACAGAGAGCAAATAAATATGTCCACAGAGCTGGTGACATGAAACAAACTGGATACTGAGGCAGCAATACACACTGACGTACAACAAGCGACTCATTTTTCCCCCCTTGGTGGAGGATGTGTGTATCAGGAGCAAAACTCAGTCAGCCAGGCTAAAGGTTTGCAACTGCTGCAACTAATCTACTGTATGTGACAAATGATGTTCTGAATTTATCAAGTTTGCTCAGTGCTAACATAGCAGTGCTCACTGCTCACTGCTGCCTAACTGATTCTATTACAATGTGTGCTTGTTACCACAATGGCTAATCTGTACTGATAATATTAGTTTGTGGGTAAATGTTTTAGTTGCTGCTATACTGTCTTGTTTAAAATATATTAAAAGGATAGTTCAGATTATATGAAGTGGAGTTATTTTTGGTATTTACAGCATCAACAGCCAGTGTACTACCTACAGAAGATTGCAGTCGATGGCTGTTAGGAGAAGCAGAATGGAGTATGAGCAGAGAAACTGGACAGGGTCAGTAGCAACTTGTATTTTAGCCACTTAAAACATCTGATATGATGCAGCAAAAATCGTGTTCATGGATAAAGCAATGTATTAACCTTTTTATTCACATTTGTTAAGTCATGCTGAAGATTTCCTTCCTCTGTCTCTGACATATCCCTTGTATCCTGTGTTTTCCCAGAGTTTCCATTGTTGGAAACATTTGGGATAGCTCAAGCGCACAGCTCAACAAATTATATAACATAGAACTCTCATTTTTAGACAGATCGAGGCAGCTGTAAACCAGCAACTCCCTTGTTGCTGCCTGATGGCAAAGTAAAATGGTGAAAAATTCTAAATATAAAATATATAAAATATAAACTGATGGGCAGCCCTGTCCACAGCAGTGCTTAGATTCCATGCTGGTACTGCTCTGTGCTTTTCCAAACTGGGCGCATGCCGTCCTCCATCTCCTGTATGTAATACACTGACTATTGAGAAGTACCTCATACAACCCCACTTCAAATAATCCAAACTATCCCTTTAAGTCTGCCACAGCAAGCGAGGGTGTTTGTCAGTGTGTGCATGTTTTAAAATTCTTGCTCATTTCTATAAAGTTTCCTGCAGCAGCTTTACGCGCCTGCATTAACGGTTTCTTTTTTCCCATTTTGGGCAGCTAAAAAAATCTGCAAACACAGGACTGACATATTGTTACCTTTTAAGTTGATATTGTGAATGTGTCAGGAAACGTTTGCTTTTTCAAACATCCAGCACATACACATTGCAACATTAGCATTCATTTGTTGTCGTCTTTCTGGCAACCTGAAAATTATAAATCTAATATTCACTCTCCTTTTAGCTCCTCTCCGAACTCTTGATGGAAATATGTAGCTCTTTAGCTACTAAATGCATTGGGTGCACAGCAGATTGCATACAGTGGGTTTTTAAAAGCTTTTTTTTTTAAAGGTGAAAACAGCTGGAAAACAACACTGGTGAGAGCTACTGTATGAGAGTAAATCAAAACAGTACACCAAACCAAGATGAGCTGAAAGATGCTCAAAAGCTCCATAGGGCTGACAGGAACTGCAGAGTCAGGTGATAATTATGTTTGTTGCTACGAGCAACACCTTTCACATTACATTTGATTCAATTTTAATGTAAAAAAAAAAATACAACAGCTTTATAAACAAACATTATACACAATATTTCTTCCACTCATTGGCTCATTTTCTTTATTTGCCCTTCTGTTTTCATACACTGCAGCAGAAATGCAACTCCTCTACACGTGTTTTGATTAGGTCATATTTCCATTTTTTAAGTCATTAGTAAGGAATTTCTGCTTGTTACAAGAAAGAGGAGAGAAGCCGGAAAAGGTGATAAAATAGAAATGTCTCAGGCTGGCGTCAGTGAAAAAAAATTCACAGTTAATTTGCACATAAACCCATGTGCTGTTTGTGCAAATGAGATATTTCCATTGGATTTCTGCCTCTAATCAGCAAGCTAACTCGAATCTATGACAATGTGTTTAAGAGTCAGCTGTTCTGTCACTCAAATGAAAAACAGAAGGTGTGGAGGTGTGTGTGGAGGCTCTGGCAAAATTCTAACACTAGTTACTACAGTCAGAAACTGTTTAGAGCATCAAGAAATCGGTTTCCCAATTGTTTTGACTTACTTGAATGTGTAAAATTGTAATATATCAAAGATAAATCATTCAATGAGAGTCTAGCGGCACACACAGACAGGAAACCAGATAATCATGGACCACTTCTACTACACAATGGTCTCTTTAGTCTTCTTTGTTACAGTGATGTGTGGCTGGATATCTGACTGCAGCCTCACTGCAGGGTGAGTAAGTAGCCATGATTACTAATTATTGACTGCAACAACGTGTCAGCCATTGCTACCTTGTGAGCCCAGACATATAACAAAAGCACAGATACTGATGTTTGGTTACATAGGCATGGTTCAAAGGCAATCTTATTATATAGAGCTTTTATCTTATAGACATGTAATGATTTTGAAGCTATAAAGAACCCCTCAGGGCTTCCAGAAAAAAGAATGGCTTCTTTAGTTTCAGAAATTAGGTAACTAGATAGTGTTAATAGTTTTTGAGGAATTTAGAGGAAACAATTGGGAATACTAATAAGAGATGCTAAGAAAGCATAGTTACGGGGTGAAAAAATCTGAAGTTTGCCAGTAAACAGAAAGTACTGTCGTTTCAGAAGCTGTCAAGTCTCCACAACAATAGCTGTATGATGAACTTTTCCCTGAAAAGAGGCAGCTCAGGAAATGGTGGGGAAAGACTATAGTAGCAATAGGGCATCTCTGTCATTCAAATAGCAGTGGGAAATAATTCTGTCACATTTAAGAAAGCAGGAAAAAAAGAACAGCATTTCATAAATATCAATGCAAAACTTTTACAGTCCTTTCTTGTACAGAAAAACTTGCAGATGTAGTGGGGCCATTAAAAAAGCTGCACACAAACAGGGAGTGGTTTAAAGAGTTTGGGCTGTCAAAATATATTTCACCTATTGAGGAAACATCCTGTCAAATGGATATCAGTCTGTAAAACGCAGAGAGGCTCAAAGGCTAGTAAGGCATGCAAGGGCTTCATCAGCCCTTGGGCTTATTACACTGTTAATAGATTTTTAAAAAGTGTCCTGACTGTCTTATGATATGAAAGTTAGTAAAGGTAGGGAAGAGACTTAATCCAAGGTGACCACGCTGAGTTGACGATTAATTAATTAACACACAAAGAGGACAAAACTGCCTGAAATACATTTGTTCAGAGTGAATACTTCACAGATTCAGTATGAGCATGTTGTACTTGCAGTGGACAATTTGCGGTTATACTTACTATAAACATTCCCTCGTTAGATTGATGTTTAAAAAAAATGCTATTTGAAGGCATTACATTTATTATAATTGTTATTGCAAATAAGTTGGGTTTTTTTCTCTGCCAGGCTTAAGTGTGCATGTGAGTGGGTTTCTGTCAATTATATCTGCAGTTCATCTCACATAATACTGGACCCATAAGCCCATGCGGTCGCCATATAGGAGCCACACTTTCAAGGTCCACTCTTACACTAATATAATGTGTATTGAGATGCAGACTTCACTACAAAATTGGCTGTAACTTGCTTAAGTTTGAACAGATTTGAACATTGGTCTGTTATAAAACCAAAAATTGAACATGGTAGTGGTTGCTTGTTGGAATGAAATTCAGCTTCTTCTGAATAGCAACAACTTCCGCTGGAGCATGCAGACCTTTGAATAGGCATGTTCAAGTGTATATTATGTAGAATTCCAGCATTAATGAGTTTCTTCAACAGTGTATATTTCTTTATCTGTTTAATTGTTGCAAATCTGGTTGTGTACTGTTATAAATAAATAAAATGTTCCAAATAAATAATGTTTAAATTGAAAAGTATGGACTTTCCATTTATTGTTTCCTTATTAAATTTATACAGTTAGGTGAACCCAGGACGCTTGGTTACAATATCATTACACTATTCAATGCATCTGAAAGAAAACTGAGGCTACCACTATACAGAAACAATGTATTAAAAACTTTGCATACATCTAGATGAGACTTATACTATATAATATGCACTCTACTGAATAACCTCTTCTAGTTTCTTTTTCCGCGGCTGTTTGACACTCACAGCATTGACATTTAGTTTAATTTTTCTTAATAAGAAAATAAAATAAGATAGAAATGAGATAATAAGATCAGATAAAATAAGAAAAACGAGATAATAAAAGTATCTGTGGGGGTAACTGACATGAGGTGCTGTAAGGTAAAAGCTTCATACTGCAGTTTAAGCGTTTGCAGCACCAAGAGCCACGTTGCGTCAGCCAGAATCTTACACAGACATTTTACAGCTTATAGACAGACATTGGCCCAGATGTTCAGATGCCAGAGTCTGACCAGCTGTGGCTAAGACATGGCAAGTGACTACATTTCACAGGTGTGCTCTGGAAGATAGCAGCCTTAGCATGATGCTTAAACGTGCAGCTGCTGCAGTTGGGCAAGCTGCAGCAAAGCCATGGCAGGAAATCACAGCTGTATGACCAAGAGTAACTATGGCAAACCCCGAAAAGGCAAAACTTGAAAGCTCCAAACCATAGAGAACAGTGCAGCAGATGTTTTCTTCCCGATAGAGGCGGGCTAGCTCGTTTTCTACAAGCTTTCCTTCCACACTGATTTTTTTCCCATTGGGGGCTCCATCCATAAATCTTTGTGAAAAGCTGAAACATGAGACTATACTATTCTGCTCATATTTTAAGCTAAATGGGTACCTAATGCTGCACTGGCTGAGAAAATGGGAACACCTCATCATTTAACAAAGATTTAACAACTGTGACTTTTTCAGCATTTGACAACTACAGCTCCCATGCTTCTGACGTAGACACCCATGGGAGCTGAAGCTGTTAATACAGTCATAAGACAGCACTGTGCTCTAAAATACATGACATTTTGGAAGACACAGACTAATTGGTAAATTGAAAAATGATCCCTGTCTGTGGTTGGGAAACTAATCTGGCCTTATTAATCGTGTGATTAATGAGACCAACACAGTGACTATCAGGAAAAAGAAAAGGAGATGCTTCAGACTTTTCTCTTGTGCTCAGTCAATTAGTAACTAAATTGCCTTTGATTTATCTTCAGCCACAGCAAATGAAGAAATTAGCTACCCTTGCTTTTTGTAAAGAAGAAAATTAATCACAACAAAATTCCAGCTGTTCTAATCAATAAAGGTACAGCAAAGTCACAACTTACATGCGCAGAGTGAAGGGTATCACAGATTTTTTCATTTTCCCAAATGAAAACGCAGAAGACAATCATATTATCATTATGATATTATCGTTACAAGCTCAGAAAAGGGAGACAGAACAACGTCAGTATGAATCATTCAGCAGAAGGATGAGTTGTCAGGTGTTGTTCACACATTCATAAATGCCTTAAATACAAGTGTGAAAGCAAACAAAGACATATGAAGGGTTCATTGGAATCCAGCTGTGAGTAATTGACTGTTGCATTATCAACAGTAATTGATTACACATTACAATGGATTGAAAAGCTATTCATGCTAGATAACCATGGTAACCCTGGCAGAATTCTCCCCAGCAACATGTGTTCCAGTCTGAGCTTGTGGGTGATGGGCCCACATGGAGACGGCCCCACATTGCTTTGGCCTGAGCTCAACTAGACCCAGTGGATACAGGTCTGGCCACCAGATGAAGTGTCCTTCCCAAGCCTGTCTCCAGCAGAGGGCCCTGGTTTCATCTAATGGGACAAGGTCACACTTTTACAGAGATGCTGACAAAGATTAAACCAATTTTCCTTGGAAGAGCACACCATGACCTACTGCCCTGACAACACTGGGTCAAGGGGGCATGCAAACTCATCACAGACTCTTGGCAATTATCAGAGAGGTGGATTTAATAGCATGTGTGCAATATATGAGGGTCAGTTTATATAAAAGTGTCTCTTCCTCTAAAGAGCCAGTGCCAATTAACACAGGTAAAAGGGCAAATGCACCCTTAGAGAGGAAAAAAATGTGAAGCAGAACACTGAGTTAGAAAAACACAATAACAAACAAAAAAACACCCTCTTGAGACACTATCTGGTGCTTTCATAAAGTCATTGGATGATTATTTTATAGCACCAAAGAGGGAACAATCAATGAATTACTAATCTATTATGGGAGCTGCAGTTGTTTAATTAGACCTTTAAAACTGAGAAAATTAGGCAGCAATTACTTTGAAACTCTTGGAAATCATCCACTTTAAAGTTGTCATGTAAACCTGCTACCTGCTGATGTACGAGCAGAACTTCAATTAGAATTGATATCCTTTATTAAAAGGAAAATTCACACTTTTCGTGCAGAAGTCCAGTCATTGTTGATGGTAAATGTAGTCAATTGAAGCAATAAATTCCTCAGTGCATGTCATATTGATCATGACAGCCAAGTTCTCCTGCTTGTGGAGCTGTGCCAGCAGTGCCTACATGTGTCGCCCATATTGGCTGTGTATCACCTCTTTAGTGACAAAACATACTTACCTCACATGTTCCCTTTTTACCATATTGTGCAGCCCTAGACAACACACAGTCATTCCTCTAATAGAAATCCAAGCTGAAATAGCTTGTAGTTCTTTTTTAATACCAACTAAATCAATGCAGGAAGAACAACAGCAGGAGCACTCAGCTTTCTTGGTCAGTATAGCATGCACTGAGGAATTTTTGCTTTAGCTGACTACATTTACCATCAAGATTGCCAGGACAGCCACATAAAAAGAGGCAAATTATCCCTTTACAGGTGCTGCAATATGGACAATTGTAAGCAACAACATCTTGACATTGTTCCATGCACCTTTCAATCACATTAAATATGCGCCTCAGCTGCCCTCAGCGATCGTTGTCTCATTACCCCTTTCATTTAATACTGTAGTGAATTCTGGAAAATCATGGATGCAGCCTTGGAAACACCAATTGTTTCTTAATGCCCCTTCAAAACATTAAATTCAATGCAAAATTTATGACCCTTTTAACAAAAATCAAGGTCTTCTGAATCGTCTCTCTCCCTCAGCTCCTTCTCAGAGGGAGTTAAAAAAAACTCTGCTCAAATTCAGTCTATCAACTTTGCCACAATCGTCCATTTGCTGCATCAACTGTATCTGGTCCCAGCAGCCCCACAATTCAAGAGTTCATCTCTCTGAACAATTCCTTAGAAGCACCTGAACTGTGTTGGCAACCTATGCAGACATGTGGGGTCAAGGTAATATCTCTATTTTACATACAAAGCGACGTCCGTTTTGTCAGGGGCTCATTTATAGCAGCCCTGACTAATGTAATGTTAATAAAAAGTCAAAGAGAAACCACTCCTCCCTTTACAGGCTGTACTGACAGACACCCTGTTGCAACACGATGCCTGCTTCTTCTGACTAAACACAGGTATTTATTAATTCATAATATCTGGTGGGAAAGTAGTATTTACACAAATATGGACAGATATTGCCAATAGTCCTTGTGTCAAGCTAAGGAGTCTCTTTGCACCTCACAATTACATTCCAATTAAGAGGTCGATGCATCTTGATGGATCAAAATTTTCTGTACATGATTTCAGTTTTTCTCAATGTGTGGCTACTTGCTTATTTTAATACACAACATATTTGTTATGATCCATAATTAGTTTAGACACAACTTGCATAGAGTGTGGCTCTTGTCCGAGTCCCTTTTCCCTTCAATTTCATAGAGGCCACTGGGGATGGGAACTGATAAGATTCTATTGCCATTGCCTTTATCGATCCTGCTTATCGATCTGATTCTTTATCGATTCCTTTATCAATTCCTGTGGATTTTTTGTATGGAAAAAAGTAGGTATACTATTATTATTATTAATATTATTATTTTTATTATTATTATTATTAGTAGTAGTAGTAGTATCATTATTATGTTTAAGGTTACATGAGTCTGAAACTGAACTTTAGTGGTGAAAAATTCTGTGTTAGTTGATGTTGATCGACTGTGTTTGGGAGTTTTCGCCGTCTGGGAGGCTGTCCATGGCATCCTTCAACCACTGTGGGGTGCTGTAGGCTTCAGATGCAGATACAATGCTAAGACACAGCCTTCATTTGCATATGCCCATGGTCTTGTACATTTCAGAGCTGTGTTCGAAATCATCCACTCATCCACTCACTCCCTATTTCCTAAATTGTGTATATGATGTAGTGCACTATATCATGTACACTATGTAGGGAAAGACGGGAGGAGAATTCGGACACTACATGTGGTCACGTGTGGCCATTTTTCTTCTTCTACTCTCACAAAACAAAACACAAAACACGGCCGCATTGCATTGTGGTATACGGGAGTAAAATGTAGGGTACATTGGTTGTACACTCACATTTGCAGTGCATTGTGGGTATTTTAT
>JAJHUR010136721.1:0-61032 GCA_027495735.1 Lutjanus campechanus
TACATGGTCTCCTGACGAACATGTCTGCTTAAAATAACCTTGACTTCACTGAGTGTGGGTGTAGTTTCTCTACAATGTATGTATGACGCTGTAAACATTAAATATGGAAAACAGTCAATATTTTCCCAGAGTTGAAAAGGGGACTTCACTTACGATTTCCATTCAGTAGCAGTTGCTTAGAGAAAGTAAAAGAGCACTGCTGTCTGCTCCCTCATTACCTTCGTTGTGCCCTTGAGCCCAGCTCCTAGACCCCAAACTTCTCTAGTGGAGCTGCTCAGTGGCCTGCAGATCAGACTGTGGTAGATCAGACTGTACTGGGCAGCTTCCAGGTGTAACTGACAGCAGAAACACATAGAACATGGATAGCTGGGTGAAGCCACCGACTCTCATTCATTTTTTATGAGAAGGAACCTTTTTTTGTCCTTCAAACTTTATTTAGAACATGTGTCATACAGAACAGGCCTGTATGACACATGTTCTGTATAAAGAAAGACAAATGAAAAATGACAAATAACGACAATAGATGTAGTATTCATATTAATTGTAAAGTGTAGTTATTAGATAAATAAAGACCTAAATGAAAACATAGAAACATAAGGTGCTGGGGACATCTACTTTCTTTGAATAACTCCTGAAGCAGACTAATCGTATCCACACATTTCTTCTTATTAGGTTTAATAGCCTCAGATTCAATAATGAATAACTCAATATGGTCGAGATTTAGAAAATGAAATTGATCTAATAAAATTAACAACAGTGAGATGTATTTTCTGGTTCTTGTTTTCATAATGTAATTCGATACCCTCAGCTTCCAGTTCGATTGTATGGTTAATTTAATTTGTAAAATAATCCCCCCGTTTTCCCCAGAATTCGGAAGATTAAACCACTGTCATCTCTTGGACCTGCCAAAACTTATTTTTTCAAATAATGACATTTTTTCCCCCTAAGAGAATTGCTTGGGGTGTTTTTTACAGATAGATTGTTGAACAAAACAGACACTGTTGAGCGTAAAGTTCAAATAAATGAACCGTGACACTGCAGTGGCTCATCACACCTGAAATCTGTTTTATATGTGTACGGTAAATAAATGTCATTTGGAGCGAATGCAGTATATGATCAGATGCAGCTCCTGCTCTGATCTGTGTTATTGTTGGCCAAAATAGCAACAGCAGTGGATTTAGCAGTAAACCGACAGCTTGGTGGATCTGCCAACTGGCGGCCAAGTGCAGGAGGTGTCGGTGGCTCCTGTATTTCTGTCCTTGTTAATATGAACGGAGCCAAACTTCTTCCCCTTTTTAAATCTGATAACCCCAACCCGGGTTTACCATGAGATTATCTTGTTTTTTTATTTGTCAACGATACCTAAGGTACTTTTTTAAATGGAATTTCGTATGGTTTTCATTTAAATCACTTGAGTGTGTCAGCTATATGAATGAGATATATATGTATTATATGAATGCCTTTAATTTAGGTGATGTAAATGGAGCACAATTTACCAGTCTTCACATAGTATTTGCCACCACATAATCACATTTAACTTGGTAAATTGCACTTACTTGATAAACTGCCATGTAACCTCTTTCTCCCGTGGTTTTGATATTGGCGTATCCCAGGAACACATATTCGGTCCACTACTCTTCCTCTGTTAAATTAATAAACTTACCTGCCGTATCTAAACCTTTTTTTCTTCTTTATGCTGATGACACAGTAATCTACTAGTCTGAGCCAAGCGTTGATTTTATTAACTGCACGCTGTCTTCAGATTTTAAAGACTTATTCATAAGCAAGTCCTGTAGATATAACATAGAATTTACAGAGGAGCCTTTGGAGAGAAAAGGGTATTGTGCAGAAATGTAAATGTATTACTTGCTTTGTATTGCTCATGTGTGAACAGAAGGTAATGTAACTTAAAAAATGAGACATTTCCCATCTATGTGAAATAACTGGGATGACTTTTCAGGGATAATCCAAAGGATGTGACATTCATGCACACTCCTGAATGATTTGCCACTCCTCAACGACTCTACAGCGCCAACTATGTGACAAACAATAGCTAAACGTTAGCTTAGAATTGGGGTCCGCTAACATCAACATCTCACCCACCACAACATGAGCCTAACTTTACTTATCTATTAACATGATGCTGGTCAATCACGCTCAGTCTCGTGTATGTCACATCACTGTTTTGGGCGGTGTCCAGGATGCTGGCTCACACCTCACGCATGCAAGTATGAACAACAGGGTGATAACTACAATTCACCTAACAACCACCAGTATCATTTATAACAAGGACTTCCACATAGCACCTTTAACAGACGGATCAAGGCACATATTACAAGATTCACTTTATTGTTCGACGTTTCCACTTTCTCCAACTGCACAAAAATAAAGCCAAAATATCCTGGATACGAGTGCTGCCATCTTGTGGTGGTGACACCATTTGGAGCCAGAGTCTATGTAGTGTTGGAGCCACTATATCAAGTTCTCACCCCTACAGCTGTCTGAGCTCAGCTGTCAGTTATGCCATAACACTCTGTTTTTATATCATCAAATAACTGATTAAATTTAAACCGATCAGAAAAATAAACACTTGAACAAACAGCAGTGTGCTTTGATGTTTTTATCTTTTAACATTGGGAGGCAGGATTTATGACTTCCACCAGAAGGTGACCAAGATGCTTTGGCCTCACTTTTGAGGAGCTGTGATCCTGCTCATTTCTAATAGTTGGTCCCACATTGTAGGAAAGTTGGATCGGGTTTTTATGCTGTATTCACACATTTCATACATATGTTGTCTGTCAAAATGGTCTCTTCACAGTGACTCAGTTTCTAAACTCTACAATTAAGTGTATAAGATTCTGAAACTCTCTCTGGTGTCACCACTGTGCAGCTTCATCACAGTCTAAAGCCTTAACTTACCTTTATTGCTCCTGAGTGGCATTATCATAGAAAAGGAGCCACTTTGTATTATCAAATACATAATTCCCTTCTTCCTCCTTTGCTGTAATATTTTATCAGGCAATAATTCTACAAGACTTGAGTGTGTTACCAGAGCCATCACTCAGGAAATCAACCCTGCATCATCTTTGAATAAGATCTTTGGATTTATTTTGTAACATATGGAACACAATTTAATAGGACATTTAAAAAATCTTCCTCCTCTCCACAATTTAAACATTCATTTAGGCATTTTCTACTTCAGAGGCAAAATTGTAATTGTTAACATATTACAGCAAAAATCTTTAATCTCTTAGGACCATAATCTTTATCTCGGCCTTATAATATATGTGGTGATCTTATAATGAAGTGTTGTTTTCCCTAACACCTGTTGGTTTTTAGCCCTTTCAACTGTGTTTTTATTATTTCCGCCGGGCATAAGCCTGGAGGGGTGGATCTTGTCTCTCATACAGTGGCCTAACTTTTTTTTTTTTTGGTCAAAGAACTGAATGCCAATTAAAATTTACTGTACTTTTGAAAACCTTGGATGTGAACAAAATAATGTAGCATTTCTTTCCCTCTACCCAGTGGTTGGGTGAAACCGTTGCTGGGCCGATTCAGCGAACTTGAATCCCTGCTGTCCAACATGAACGTTAAGCCAGGCAGCGTTGATGCTGTCCTGTTGGATGCTGGCTGCTCCTCCATGCAGATGGATCAGGCAGAGAGAGGCTTCTCCATCAGCAAGGATGGACCTCTGGATATGAGAATGGATGGAGAGAGGTAAGAGATATGCACAATTATTTCTGGAAGGCTGATGGATCTCGGTTTGATTAATCATGTAGTATTAACATAACTGGACATAAAGAAAAAACACATGGCTTCATTTTCCTAATAAATAATGCTGGGAGGTGCTGGATAATCAGAGTCACTGGTGCCTTGAAATTGCTTCAGTGCTCATTGGAGCAGTGATGTCAAAGTGCAGCTAACAGAATAGCAGCATCACTAAAATGGGCTGCCAGCATCAGCCTCATAGACTTTTGTGTTTTTTAAATGAAAAATTGAATAAAACAAACAGTAATCCCTAAATTTCCTGATACATTAAACCAGTAAAAATAAAAGAATTTTTTAAAAAACACATAAACAAACAAAAAATCATAGTTTGTCCACTAGAAAGCACCAACAAGTTTGTTTTATACTGTAAAATCTCCTGCCTTGTACATATCTTGGTCACAATCATCTTACAAACATTTAAAGGTCCAGTGTGTAAGATTTAGGTGCATCTCTTGGCAGAATATGGCAGAAATTGAATATGCAAATAAGAATTGTTTATTCATTATCTTACATATCTACAGAGGCCGCGGGTCCTGTCCTACACACTTGAAAGGGGGCACTGTAGATCTGTGTATTGTTCAAAAAATGTCGAAACTGATACCTTGACTTCGATACCGATTCCTGAATGATACTTTTTCAATATCAATTTTATCAAATCCATTTAAACAAAAAATGAGGAAGCTGTTAAAAGACATGTGAGCAGCTGGAGAACTCAACCTGAGTAACTGGACAAAAATGAAGAAATTTGGTAGGAAATCTGTACAATACAAATATAAATAACTGTAAAAACATTAAAGCGATATTCCACTCCTAGAAGATAGTCCACTCAATATGTACTCACCTCTATGCCGATGTGAGGATGGGTGAAGATCTTCAGTTCACAAAACAATCCTGGAGTTTCAGCAGAAAACAGGGTTGCAGCTAATGGCAGTGATTGGAGACTACGGATAAAATGTAAAAAAAAAAAAAGAACACAAAACAAACAAAATGTCTCCATCCTGCTCGTGTGGTGTAATCCAAGTGTCCGAGAGCTGCGACATTAAAATTTAACCACAAAATACGCCATTTGCGCCATGTTTTTAGCCGAAATGTCAACTGTAGCATGTAGCAGGTATCATGTAAACATGGCGTCGATCTCGCAATATTCTCACACGTGCATCCATTAAGAGATATACAAAGTCTCACGATACATCGACGCCGTGTTTACATGCTACCTGGGAGGCTACAGTTGACATTTCGGCTAAAAACATGGCGTAAATTGCGTCTTTTGTGGTTAAATTTTAATGTTGCAGCTTGTGGACACTTGGATTACACCACATGAGCAGGATGGAGACATTTAGTGTTTTACATTTGGTCTCCAATCACTGCCATTAGCTGCAACCCTGTTTTCTGCTGAAACTCCAGGATTGTTTTGTGAACTGAAGATCTTCACCCATCCTCACATCGGCATAGTGGTGAGTACATATTGAGTGGATTATCATTCTGGGGTGGAATATCCTTTTAAAAACAAACACATTTGGCTCTTGACATAGTGTGCTTACTGACTGACGCTGATGAGATTTAATCCTTAGATTTATTATCTAATGACAAGACATTTTGTAATATTTGTTTGGATCAAAACAATACGATCAGTTTCAGGAGTTGGTTGCAATCCATAACCTCACCACTAGATGTCACTAAATCTTTAATCCTCATCAAACGATCATCAGCATCACAAATATTTGTTTTGGTCGTATCTATATTTAAATAAATGAGTATCTGCCTGTATATCAGTATCAGAATCCTCGCTGTCAGTGTTCACCTCAGAAATCAAGTATCAGTTGAGCTATACTTTGACGCTACATTTGAATATTGAAAAAAGTGTGCAAAAATGTTTTCACAATTGATTTTTTGCTGCTATAAAAAGAGAAGTAAAGGCATTTTTATTTGAATTTTGGCTGCAACTCATATCTAATATTTATCAAACCTAAATCTGTACCTGTAGTTATACATAATGTATATATACATATATATATATATATATGTGTGTGTGTGTGTGTGTGTGTGTGTGTGTGTGTGTATATATATATATATATATATTAGGGGTGTCACAATTCCCGGAATCCACAAATCAATTTGACTTTCTATTTCGAAGTTGATTCAAGTTTTTGATTTCCTTTTTTAAAAAATTTTTTAGCACTGACAGCTGTACCATTGTTAGACTTTGGAGATCAACAGATCTTTGGTTTTATGCTCTGACAGCTGCTGGTTACATTTTGAAATCATTCTTTAAAGAGAGTGTTTTTTTTTTCTTCTGACTCGTGCCAGATGCCACAAGTAGGCAGGAATGGAGAACAAAAAATATACAGGGAGAAATGCCAATTCTGCCTTTTTGATTCAATTATTGAAAGCTCAAATTGAAAGATTTCCGATTTAATTTTGACATTGCAGTCTTGCAAAGTCAGACCTGTCTCCACAGAGCTCAGCACTGGAGAAACGTCCAACTCCACACATGCACATTCTGTTATAAGAGAAAAAAAACGCCTGCATTGTTTGCATTTCTCTAAACCAATCACAATCATCTTGGGCGGAGCTAAACCCAGGATGCAGCCACTGGTTTCCCTTCAAAATAGCACAGCGGGGGAGTTTGTTTTGTTGCAACATTTGCATGTGGGGAGGCTCTGGCATTAAAATGTCTAAACCCCTCCAAAAGAAAAGGCAATGGCTGTTTCGATTTGTACAATTAGTGACCCAGGTGCTAACTTGCCATTTTCAGCGTATAGGCTGCTATCTTGGAGGTTATTGTTTGCCGGGGGCTTTGAATACATAGATAGCGAATGTTGCGATGCCGACTGAAACCAAGTAACCACTGGCTTATACCCACAGTCTGCATCCAGCGAGTATGACTATAGAAATGTTGACAACCCTATATATGTACTGTATATATATATATATATATATATATATGTGTGTGTGTGTGTGTGTGTGTGTGTGTATGTGTATATATGTGTATATATGTATACACAGACACACAGATATGTGTGTGTGTGTCTGTGTGTGTATGTATACCGTATAGATGTGTCTGTATTTATATACCGTGTTGCATTTTATTGCTTCTTGAATATTTTCATAAATATATATGAATCTTTTTACAAAGTCAGCACAATGTGCAAAGCAACCAGCTAAGATAACCCCATTATAAGCTATTGCACTGGCTGCATCTCTCCTTTCATTCCCTCACAATCATTCTTTTCATAACTGTCAGCCATAAGGGTTTTCAGCTGTATCTCAGAGTTGTCAGGATTCGCCACTGTCAGCAAGGGCGTGACGTCAAGCAGCTTAATTGGGCTTCTCTTTGTGCGTAGGTACCCCGACATGCCCTGCGCTGCTGACGTTGTGAATACCTTAGATCAACAGGCTCTTGCATCCATCCTCACTGCATATGGGGAAGAAAGACACGCCAGGAAAATAGCTTCAGCCATTGTGGAGGCACGCCGTGTCAACCCCATCACTCGGACACAGCAGCTGGCCAGCGTGGTGGCAGGTAGCTCGACACTATCCTGATTAATTCCCCGCAGCATTCTGGAGGCTGTAAGGGAAAATAAAACACGAGTGGAGTTATTAAGGCTGTCTCCCAGCGGGACGTATTTGTCTCAGAAAATTACGTGGACTGTGACCTCAGTCATCATCCTCTCTCCTGCCTCTCTGTGATTTGGGTGCCTTCCTTGCATACGTTACTTTGAGAGATAGTTGAGACAAAGACAGAGCTGGAGGCAGCTGGAACAGAATGTGGCTAATGCCTGAAAACAAACAGTATCTCACATACAGTAACCCATCTCCCTTTCTCCCTCCACGTTGCTTTTTTTTTTCTTTTGCTTTCCCTTTTCCCCTCATTTCCCTGCTCACAAATATGCACACACACCTGACACAAATGCAAACACCCACATATGCTCACACACATGACATAAAGCCGGGATTACATTGTTTGTCCTCACTGATTGTTTTCTTTTTCTTTTTTTTTTCCGCCATATGCCTCCAGATTTGAGCTGCTGAACGAGTGAGATGTCGTTTCAACAGTTATTGCACAGAGCAGTATGTGCGTCAGTGTCACCCTGGGAGAACAGGTGTGAGTAAGAGCAGCTGTTTAATCTTTTTTGAAGAGCAAAGCGACTCACCACCAGTGTTTATTCGGAAAAATCAGAGAGGTCTTGATTTAAAAAAGTTCCAGGGATCAATGACCAATTGTGACAGTGATACTGACAGGGAGAAATTTATAATCACAAGAGAAATGACAAGGGCTTGTGTGTGTGTGTAGGTGTGTGTGTGTGTGTGTGTGTGTGTGTGTGTGTGTGTGTGTGTGTGTGTGTGCGCGTGCGTACGTGCGTGCGTGCGTGTGTTTGTGGTGAATCAAAATGACAAATATTACAGCAAATAATTTGTGTTGTTTTCACTTAAATTTGTTTGCATTAGTACCCACAGGGTAACCTTGTTATTTGATTAATTATATGAATGAAATTCTGCAAGATTATTTTAAAAAATGCTGCATTTAGTGGTATACAGAGGCTGTGAGAGTGAGCAGGGCTTTGGAGTTGTTTACACACCGGGTGCAAATGTAAATGATGTAGAGCTGCAACAATTAGTTGATTTATCGATTTTTGACAAGTATTCTGAATACAATAATCATTTCAATCATTTTGACAAAATGTCATACATTTTCTGGTTCTAGCTTCTTAAATGTAAGAATTTGCTGCTTTTTATGTCATTGATGATAGTAAATGAAGAGTCTTTTAAGGTTTTTGAGTTTTTGGTTGAACAAAAGAAGCAATTTGAAGACGACACTTTGAATTTTTCAATTTTTTTAGTCAATTAATCATAATCAATTAATCATGAAATCAATCTCCAGATCAATCCGTAATGAAAATAATCATTAGTTGCAGCCCTGAAATGATTATGTACCAAGGAAAACCATGCACGCAAAATTTTCCCTTCATGCAGGTAAAAACTGATCAGCTCACACATACTTCATACCAGTCATACACAGTTTTCTGGAGGGATCTGCAAGTAATATGAATGTTGAGATGGTGACGGATGGTGATGGTAATGTGGAGGTGTAAAGGTATCTCACAGTACAACATCATTTGTTTAGGATTAGGCTCTTTAGCCCCCCTCCAGTCCCCTGTGGCTTTGACAAAAAATTATTATGTAAATGAATGCTGAAAAAAAAATGTTTTTTTCTATATGTATTGCGATTCGATTGTACGTGTTATTGTGATTTTTGTTTTCCTTTTGGACACTAGATCACGTGGAAAAAGTTAAATCATGGAATCACACTTCTAGAGACTGTGTATCATGGGTCATATTTAAAAAAACATGCACATCACATATCAGTGAGTCTTCCTGAGTTTTATGTCACCAGTGTCTGTTTATAAAAGTAGGAAATAAAATACTTTTTGAAGTAAACTGCTAAATCCCACTATTTTTAGCATCCAACTAACGCACTTAAAAAAAATCTATTCAGTAATCAAAAAGTCGATTCAGGAATTGTGAAAAAAAGAATCATGATACTTAAAGGGATAGTTCACCCAAAAATGAAAATTCACAGGAAAACACCACTGCAGAATCTCTCAAACAATGGAAGTGAATGATGACCAGTTTTCAAATGTAAAAAAACAACTGGGAAAAAAAACTGTCCATACTGCTTGTCTGGGATACTCCAAGTCTCCTAAAGCCCCAACTTGCCATTTGCACACCGTCACATCACACACACCCAGTTCAGACAGTGTGCCAGTGCACATGAACATGGCTAAGGATCTGCAGTGAAGATTTAGGCTCATGGTGTGAATAACATTTTTTTTTAGTCAACTTGGATTACACCAGGCGAGCAGTATGGAGGTTTTCATTCTGTTGTTTTTTTATGTTTGAGAACTTGTCACCATTCACTTCCACTGTTTGGGAGATTCTGCAACACTGTCTCCCTGTGAAACTCCAGCAGTTTTTTTGTGGACTAAAAAACTTAAACCATACCTTCAATCGGCATGAGGGTGAATGATAATGACTGAATTTTCATTTTTGGGTGAACTATCCCTGAAACAGAATCTTTTTTTTTTTTCTTTTTTTTTTTTTACCATCCCTAATATTTCATAAACTGAAATGTGTATAGCCTACACTCCTCAAAATTTTGCAAGTGGCTAGTCTTGAGTCTCCCCAGGCTAGCTATGGATGCCAAAACCAAAAAGACAAAAATCCCAGAGGAAAACAGAGAATTAAATACTTGCAGCTGTGGACAGATTTTTTTCTTTTTTGACCCAAAAATGATAGTAAAAGTTGCCAACCCCTGGTTTAGGCTTTTAGGTAATTTCACTGACTGTGTTTTGAAGCACGTTTAAACTCTGTTTTAATATGAGTGCTATAAACCAGATCATAACTATTTGACATTGAAAAACAACATAATACAATCCGTGAAACTGCACTCCCTCTTTGCCGTTGCTTTCACTGACAGGACTAACAAGTATTGAGACAAGCAGAACCACGTGTATGAACAGCCTTATATTTACACACACATACACATATATATACATATAAATATATGTGTGTGTGTGTGTGTGTGTGTGTGTGTGTGTGTGTGTGTGTGTGTGTGTGTGTAAATATATATACATACATGTGGTTCTGCTTGTCTCAATACTTGTTAGTCCTGTACATATATAAAACGAAGAGTTTTAGTCACTGGTTTTGTTCGTGTTTTAGGAAAGCTGGATGGTGCCAATTTCTGGCATAAGACTGGGGTCAGATTTCAGGAGGTTCAGGCAGATTTATTCCTGATATACATATGTATTGTGAAATATTTTTTCTAAAGATCTGTGTTCAAGATATTTTATTTCATATATTAATAATTCCAAATCTTCCTGTATCTTGAGACCTCCGGCAACTCCTTTTGTCGGGGATTAGTCGGGGGCAGTTGGGATTTATGTATTCTTGACAAAGATGTTTGTCCAGTATGTTGTTAACACCATCCCAGTGAACTAACGCGGTCCTGTTGATATTGGACGATTCTGGGGGATATGATTTGCATCCAGTCAGTGCCAATGTTTATCACCAACACAGGGAAAAGTGTGATGTTCTCGTTTTTATACCAGGGGTTCTCAAAGTTTTGATGTCTGAGTTCCAATTTACTGAGCCAGCATAAGATTGCACAGGATAACCCATGAACGTCATAGGATTTGAGATCTTATAATGGCGTTTACCATTAAATTCCTTGAGCACTGAATTCTGCTGTTTGTAGAAGAGGCAAATCACTTCATTTGGCCCCCGATGGCCGACAAAGTAAGAGCTGATCCATTTTTTGCATCTCACATAAAACTGCATTTGTCCAGTGGAATATAGCACCAGCATTGAGGCAGAACATAATTCCTGCGACACACTCTGGGGTCAATGTTAATATTTTTTTTCATTTGCCTGGTTGGGCAAGTGGGTCAGAAATCTAGCTGCCCAGAGTCAATTTCTACTCGCCCCGATACAAATCATTTTATTAGTGGTTATTAAATAATATCAATGACTTACGTTAATTGTCATGTTGAATGTAGGGCTGCAACATCTATAAAGGAAAAAATGGTGAAACATTTCCATCCAAGTTTGTCGAAGTCCAAGGTGATGTCTTTAAATGTCTAGTTGTCAGTCCAAAAGCCAAAGATATTCAGTCTAATATGACAGAAAAGGACATCTTCAAATTTGAGATGCTGAAAGCAACATTTTCTGCTGTTTTGCATGAAAAATTACTTTAACGATGAATCGCTTATCAAAATACTTCAATAGTTTAATTCTGTTTTTACCACTTGCCCACCTGGTTGGGTGAGATGCCAGATCTACTTGCCTGACATGGCATTTTACTTGCCCCAGGCAGACAGGTAACCCTTATTGTTGAGCCTTGGCAGTGGCCGAGTAGTTTATTAAATGTAGGTAATTGAAAGTGACAGTATAGAAATGAAGTGAAGATGATTAAAATGCATAAATTTCATGTCATGTTCGGACCTGTCCAAAATATTTTTGAGACACCATTGGCTCGCAGGCCACACTTTGAGAAACTGTGTGTTAGAGGAAAGGGTGTGAAGATTAGGGTGGTGTACGGGCATATGTCGAATTTATAAACCTAACGAGTTAGTTTCTTTTGTGTGCTTTTATCTACATTGTTTTGTTTTTTTTTAATGTTCTTTCCACGTCATCCTTTAAACTGCAGCACTTTATAAAGCCCGTTTCAGAATTAACTCTATTCATTGAGAACTTTTCTGACATTTCACAATAATGAGTCTGATATCACTGCTACTTTACAAATAGATGAAAAAATAGATGATAATAAAGGTTCTACAAAGAGTCACAGCCATGTGTAGTTCTCTCCTATTGAGTTTCTTAAAACAGAACCATGGCATAGCTTTACCAATCAAGACAGTCAAAAAACATGCAAGTGACCTAAAGATTTAACATAATGCAGATTTACATGGCACAGATACAACCAGGTCATACACGTGCAAAGGTAACAGAAACGTCCCACAGCCGTGAACTGTTTGTTGTTGTTAAAATAACAGCCTGAAGTGAAAATATAAATCATGTAACTTAATGGAAAGTTTGTTTACTTTACTGAATCAAGTGAGAAAAAGCATTAGCTTCAGTTACATTACACCCCTAAATGCATTCATAATTGGGCTGCATAAATGGCATAATCACCTTGTATTTAACAGTGTGTATGTGTGTGTATGTGTGTGCGTGTTTTGAGTAGCCAGTGGGAAGGACATGGACGCACTGATTTAGAGTTGCCAACAAGCTGTTTAACGTTAATTTCTACCCAGAGCAACAACATTAACAGTAAAACACATTTGGTGATCTATTTGAATTAATTCAACATTAGCATATATCCTATCACTGCTGCCACTTTAAAATGCACTCAGAGAACCTCAGCCTGTAGCCGTTCCACAAAATGTCAATAAACCTTATCAAAGTTTAACAAAAGTTTGTTTTGTATGAATTCTTAGATAAAATGTTTGATGAAATTAAATGTTGACAATGTCACTTGAACCAAGTTGGACAATAGGCTATACCAAGATATCTTTAATAAGCTAATATCAGCTGATTTATATAACTACAGACCATCTTAGCAATGACATTCTCACCTTTTGGAGAACAAAAAGTCCAAAATGGAAGAAGCTATCATATTAGCTTTGTTGCACCATTCAATTTTATATTAACCTTCTCCACTGGAGTATAAACTGTTTCATCAAAGAGGCGTGGTTTGCAGTGAGTCATGAGACAGGAATTGATGGTACAAATACTTAAATTGTTAAATTATTATACAGTTAACAAGCTAGTTAGCTTACTAAATGGAAGCTAGCTAGCCTAGTGAGCTATTGTGGCTGGTGAGCACTAGCAGGATACCAGTTTGGTCACCAGCAGAAACTACTACAAGTAGTTATGCTGTACTACATCACCAAGCTTCCAGCACCACCTATTTCATGAGAATTCGTATTATGCAACTTTCTGATGTAACAAAGCAACATGTTCTCATCCCAACTTGTCGACTACCAACACCGCTTTGTCACATCCTTTGGCATCTCATACTGATGCACAAGGTACCCTTTAGTGGCTGTATGAGGTGCTGCCAGAAAGCCTTTTTGACATGTGATTAACATTGTAAAACTGTCACAGTTTGTGTAGATTAAACCACCAAAACCATTTGGTTAGGTTTAGGAAAAGATCATGTTTTAGGTTAAAATAAGTACGTCACGTGACATCAGTGAAGGAGTGAGTGAACAGTGAACAGTGATTTCTTTCATTTCACATGGTACATGAACCCCAGACTCCTGGCTGACAGTTCTGTGTTTGTTTGAATCACCCACTCCAGCTCCTCCAGATGCAGACACTTTCGCTCTTCAAACTGCATCAAAAGTCCAGTGTGACGCATGAAGCCGCAGACTTGTGCATCTGTAGTCGCCTGTAGTCGCAGAGGGTGGTGACAAAATGTTGGTATTTGACAAATTGGGAATGAGAATGTGCTGGACAAAGCGCTTAAGTTTGATATGTGTCAGTTAGGGACCAAAATGAGCACCATGCACCAGCCAAATGCTGGTAAATTATGCAAGTGACTGATTGATTTGCGTCATTCACCATCCAAAAACAAACCAAAAAAACAATGGTAATTTGTTAACTGGCTGGTAGAATGTGCACACTAACTAACCATTTGGCGAGTGGAGACAAAAGTTAATTTTGTTTTTGGTGGGAGTGCCTCTTCATTCTCTGAAAAAATTCAGCTTGAGCCAATACACCATCTCATCTGTTGTGCTACCTCAAACAAAGTTGTGTCCACGTTCTCCTGCTCCATTTATTCTGCTGTTGTGAACAAACTCCTGCGTTTTGTTCACCCAGTAACATCAAACATTGTTGTTGTCCAAATAGCTTATTGTTGAATGTAGCTGATGTTCTTCCCTATGTTGCTGCAAACATCAAATATGACAACTTATGTTAAAGGTAGACTACGGCGAGATGCTGAAGCTTTGTGATGCTAATTCTGTATGTTCTGTGTAATAATACATTCATAATGTTGTGGCTCCTTCTACTACTGAATTCCCCTTTATGTACACATCTTAATCTCTGCTTTCCTCCATGGATCTGTCTGTGGGGCCTTTGAAAGATGAATTAGAGAGAGAGCATATGGCTTGGTGAGGCCAGACCAGGGCTGGTCCTTGCTGTGCAGGCATTGTATTGATTGCAGTGTGAGTCACACCTTGGGCTGTTTAGTGCAGGAGGAGAGAAATGCCACATCACTCACCTCTCTATTTATTGCAGTTTCTCTTTGGGTCTATATAAGTGTCTAATTGTTATTTTGTAATCTGTGTGGTGGTTATGAGTTGGTCAAGCGCAGCCTCACTAACTATTTACATGTATTAGTACAAAGCTAATGTTTTCACAACTTTAACGTGCAGCAAAATTAAATTTTCCTTTAGAGTTTTGAACCTAAACTCTAATGTGCACATGTATTGCCCTGTTTGTGTCTAAATCCAAATGCATTCTGCATCCTGCATGTTATTTATCAATCAGCATGAGCCTATAAATACAGTCTTCTTGGCATCTGAAGCATCTGCAGCCAGCAGTTAGTAATGTTTCTCCTTATTGCACATACAATGGACCGCAGCTAATCCCTTATACTGCTGGACCCATCGGCCTGTTTGTTGTGCATATTCATGATTGTATGCTGAGGGACCTCTGTGATTCACAATTTTTGAAAAACCTTTTTTTTTTAAAATGGCTCCACGCCGGTGACAGTGGTGACCAGAGCCATTTTTGATATCCCAACAACACATTGAGGGAATTTCTTCAAACTTGGCACAAATGAGCACTTGGATGAAGTGATGAACTGATTAGATTTTGGTGGTCAAAGATCAAAGTCATTGTGGCCTCATGTTGATCCCATTCTTGTGAATGTAATATTTCAAAAACGCCTTGAGAGAATGTTCTCAAACTTGGCACACATGCCCACTTGGACTCAAAGATGAAGTGATTAGATTTAGGTGGATAAAGGCCAAAATCTCACAGCCATCTCACTCTCATCAACGCAATATCTCAAGATTGCTTGAAGGGAATTTCTTCAAATATGGCACAAATGTCCACTTTGACTTAATGATGATCTGATTAGATTTTAGTGGTCAAAGGTCAAGGTCATTGTTACCTCATGTCCATCCCATTCTTGTGAGAGCAGTATTTCAAGGACATCTTGAGGGAACATTTTCAAACTTGGCACAAATGTCCACTTGCACTCAAGGTTGAACTATTTTGATTTGCTGGATAAATGCCAAAGCCTCACTTGTGAACACGATATCTCAAGAAAGGTTGAAGGGAAGTTCTTCAAATTTGGTACAAACGTCCAGAGATCACTGTGACCTCACAAAACATGTTTTTGGCCATAACTCAAGAATTCATACACCAACTATGACAAAATTTCACACACATATCTAACAGGAAACTACGAACGCTAGAGAATAACTACTTACATGTAACTAGTTACATCTTATTATATTACAAAATAAATGTAATTATTATCCATCACAGCTACTGAGAAAAAATGTAGTAAACTTCCAGTTACTAATCAAAATGTTGGTGATTATAAAGGGGTTACATGCAGATATTCTTCGGGTTGCTTGGCAAAGATCTGCACTCTACTGAGTGCACTCCTCTAGTTGTAATTGTAATCAGGCATGGCAGTAATCCATTTTTTATTGCTCAGTAAGATGTAACTTAAACTTGGCATCGAGTGAACTGAGAGGTCAGGAGAGGCATTTGGTTGCATTTGCCTCGGTATTTTGGTGACACATCAGACATATCAACACCATCTCCACCCTCCATCTGCTCCGCACAGAGCCTCTGACGGACCTGCCACTCAGCCCTGCCGCAGCTCTCTCTCCACTGGTTTCAGTGGCTCACGTTTTTTGCACTGCATCTTGTTTTTTTGTTTTTTTTTAAATTTTATTACCCCTCTTACATTAATATATAAATCAGCCTATTATGTCTTATGAGTCTCAATGAACCAGAAGATACCAAAGCAGAGGCAACTGGATTTATTTTACACTTGAAAATGTCTTCATTCAAGAAGTGTCTTACTCTCCGGATCAGCGGAGATCCCCGTCATTCCAACCTCTTTTGTGCAGTTCACACACTGATGACACCTGAGGGTTGTTGAGGTTGGTACATGAGTCATTAGGTCACATGAGAGTCTTCAGAGTCACAAGGATCAAGGTGTGGACTGATGGTGTGGTAGCTGATAAGTGGTGTTTGTTCATGATGGTTGTTTAAGTTCAACACAGATGGCTTCCTTCACTGTCTCTGGCCCTTTAAATAAATGCTCACGGTGTAGTTTGACCTGCAGAGTTAACCCTTTTGGCCCATGAGCTTGCTCAGTGGTTGTTTTGTTTTGTCTTGTTTTTATTTCATTGCCCTTCTAGTATTATAGAATAGTTTATGTCAGGTTTTTTGTCAGAGAAGCTGTTAGGCCTGGCAGCCAAGTGCCCTCTTTTCGGGGTGGATGAGCTTTTTTTTTTAAAGGGTAACTTTGGTACTTTTTGAACCTGGAGCCCATTTTCCCATACTTTTGTATCAAAGTGACTACTGGGGTCAGTTTTTGAAATCGTCCCGTATTGAGTAAGACCTCCGTATCTGTCAGAAGCAAAAGTAAGTTACAATGTAATCCCTTCAGGCAACTGCGCACTGTTCAAGTACGTCCACTTTAAGTGTTTATTTTTGCCACTGACAGGCTCTGATAGTTATTCCAAGTGTCTGGCAATATTATAGAAAAGATCACCACAGAGAGGAAGGAGAGGAGGAAAGAGGAAGATACTTTTTTAAAACCAGAAACAGCTGTTTTATTGCTGTCGCCAAACTAACCATTACTCTTTGCAAAACTGATTTTAATTTAACATCGTTGTCATCATTTTCATTAAAACATGACAGAAACTAAATAAAATTCCCCAACAATGTCTTCAACAATCACTATCTCTGGTTTGGTCGGAATAAAACCTTTATTCACTGCGTTAGAAGTGAAAATATTGGGTGAGAAGCAAGAGGGAGGTCGGACATCAGAGAAGCGGGATCTAGAAGAAGAAGGGATCTACATTTAAGAAGCTGTAACCATTAAAATGTTCCTTCAGTCATCTACAACATACGCCTTTTGGTCTCCTGCAGTCTTACTTGTGTTTACATCTCTATTTTTATGTTTCTTTAAAGTTGTAAATCTTTAGTGTGTAACCTTCTACACTTCTACAACATGTTTTCTGTTTACATTGAGGATTTTCTGTATCATTCTTTGTGCCTTTTGTTTTATTATTATTATTGTTAACAGTAAAAATACAATAATAACAAAATGTTGTAGTGCATTAGACTTCCAGTTTTGACAAGATCCACTCACACGGACTATTTCTTTGTCTCTAGGAGCGTTTCCTGCTGCTGTCATCTATGCACGTAAAGACCGACTCCACCGACCTGCACATGTGGCCACTAAGACTTTTCAAGCACTGCGTATCTTTGTAAATGACGAGCTGAACGAACTACATACAGGACTGTGTGCTGCCCGGGACGCACTTAGACCTGGAGGACGTATTTGCGTAATCACCTTTCATTCGCTGGAAGACAGACTCGTCAAACGTTTCCTCCGTGGAGACGACTTGTCTAATCTAGATCACTTCAGCCCGGCGAAGCAAGGTACCTGGAAGGGAAAAAAAGATGGTGGAAGTGTTTATTGGCTTCCTCTGAAAAAAAAAGTGATCATCCCAGAAAGTGATGACGTAAAAGATAATCCTCGAGGACGCTCTGCTAAACTAAGGGCAGCAGTAAGACGTTAATTATGAGGGAACAGAAATTCTCTCGTTTTTCATCAAAACATTTGAGCTTTTTTATGACCAGAGTAACTTTTTACATTTAATACTTGAAGCAAGTTAACCAAAGTGTGTGCATACACTTCTAAAATAACTTTCCGTTGTATTTGTCTGCTATTGATGCTGTTTGTCCTTTTTTAATAAACTGTAAATGTAATTTGTATCTCTGGCTTGGTTGTGTGTTCCAACAAATACATCTGGCTGTGTTTGCTGGTGGGAAGCCAGTGAGGGTTGTTTCTGCATTAGTGACTCCTGTTGGTTGGTTAGGGCGCAGAAAAGTGATGGATGACTGATTCGCACACAATATGACTCCTGATTGGAGCTCAGATTTATTTATTGGTTTTCATTGGCGCGTAAATTAAAAAATAACCGGCAACACAAATCACAATGAAGCATATGTCTGTAGACTGTTGTGCATAGAAAACTGGACTTTGAAAATTAGGATAAAACAGGCAATAAAAACATTTATGTACCTAAATAATCTAAACTGGAAGGTCCACTGACTTTCAGAGTTTTCATTTGCATCTCATGGTCACCAATCAGTGGATTCGAGCTAATTCAGGTGTCCTCCAGGATTGGGACATTTGTGTGGAACTCATGTAATTTAACATTTTCCACCCTTATGTCAGGACCGTAAGATGTGGTTGATAGCCCTGAAAGCTAGTAAGAGGACCTTTAATCCAAGATTATTTTGCTATATATACTTCTCCCAAAGGTCAAGAGCAAACTTCCATGGATGAACTACAGTTACAGTAAAGAAGAAATAGACAGCCTTTTTTGCTTTAATGTGTCATTATGAAGTAAATGTTGATTCCAGTGTAATTTTCCCTGGAAAATGGAGGCTTGACTTACAGACTAAATGAATGAACAAACTGATGCTTGTTTTCCTCTCATGTTGCTCACCTCTCCGCCCCAACGCCAACCCTTGCTGTAGTTATTAGTACGGAATAATAATGTTAATTTAGCTATTTTATCACTATGAAATTCACATCATAACAGTAGCTTTCAACATACCTCTTCAGTGAACGTGTGATCCAGTTGTCTTCGCAAGGGGGAGTTGAAAATTTGTCTGTTTCTTTAAATTATTTATTAAATGAAGACAAAATACTAATTAGAAGAATGAAAATGTTTTTATTTACAGTTAAATATAATACATACTGCTGGCTTCTGCATCTGGAAAACATCTTATTGAATTAAGAGTTTGCTACTATACGCTCCTGTCTGTCTCTCACCTTTCCATTGCAGTGAAAAAAACTGTTCAAACTCAAGTGAGACACACAAAATTGTTTGAAAGCTGGTAAAAGTTTGAGGTGTTACATAAAAGTATAGTTCCAGTGAAACTTTTTATACCCAAGGAAAAGTACACAAACTTAATATTGTACAGTCATGTGTCTCACAAAGTGGTGAATCTCACCTCATCCTTGCTTGGGAACAATTGAAGGATGTCCCTTTCATGCTATCATGATACTATCGCCTGTTTTCAGTCAACCTGTTTACCTGTTTAATGTTTTTTGAGCCTTCCACAACTTTCACAGTCTTTTTTTCCCAACTTTTTTTGAAAAATGTTGCTCACATCAAACTGAGCAGATACAGCAATTTTCTATTTTATTTATGTTTTACTTAGCATCCCAACTTTTTGGGAATTTTTGGGTTATATTTATCATCCCAGATTTACATTACAAACACCTTTGGTTTGATACGACGCTGTAATAATCCTGCACAATACTGTTACATTACATTGATGTACAATACATTGATGAATTTCAATGAAGCAAGGACCTTGTGAGGATTTTGATTTCTAATTTCTGTGTGCTTTTCTTATATAATTGATTTTGATGTTTTACCAACATGTTAGATGGTTTTTGCAGCTAAAAAGTTCAACGTATATAACAAAAAAAAAAGAGACCTCCTCTCATTGACGTCTGTATTTCCCCTGAACCTCCCTTGATGAGTAGCTGAAGTGAAACCTCTACTGTACCCTGTGAATCAGTAATGCCACTAAATACTGAATGACGCAAGTGTCAGAAGTGGTGCTGAATGAGCTGGGTGGTTGTTCTTGAGCATTATCTCACCTTCAACTGTAAGCAGATGAGGTGTTTTGATCTTTACTATTTGACTTTGACTAATTGTAATTGCTCCATCAAGATTATTAACACTTTTTTTCTTCTGTCTCAGTTTAGTGCACTCTAAATATACCCTTCTCGTTACCTTGGAAACTAAATGGTGCAAGTAACATTTAACTGTGTCTAAAATTACATGCTGTTTTAATCTAATATGAAATGATGCCATATCGTGAGTTTGAACGTCCCTCCCTTTTGACATCAGTGGATGTCAGTTGATGCAAATCAGGGTGCCTGTTGACGGACTAAGTCATGACATTTAATCTTTCACATACTCTGTTTCTATTTTATTGCCACAAGATCTTTACTGACTCACACTGTTCGCCGTGTATGAGGAGGTGAACACGGTAAGAAAATGTTACTCGTGACTTAATTTCACACTGACGTGTGACAGTCTGCAGAAAATATTAAAGTTTCACACTCTTTTAAATGAACATATTCCTTAATTAAGTGGTTTTCTGAAACGTTTATTCTTGGCGCTTTTAAGCTGTCTTTTATACTGCCGCCATCTGACGGAGGAGTGCAAGACGTCATGTCATCATTTTAATGTATATGTGTCTTTGTTCAATAATACTTCAGAACACCTACAATAGAATAGAATAAAAACGTCACACTAACCCAGCTTCTCAAGGAGGGGGCTAAATAAAATTCCAAATTTAAGCTAAATTTTTGCAAGGGAAAAACTGGCATTGCATTTCCAAGGCGTCCCTTGACCTCTCTCAAGATATCTGAATGACAATGGGTATCCAAGATCCTCCCCTTTACAGACATGCCCACTTTATGCTAATCCCATGCAGTTCGGGGCAAAAAACATGCAGTTCTTTCTGTGTTTGAATATTCCTGCATACTGGGGTCTCTAAACAGCTGCAAAAACTGGCTATGACTAAAAAGTTAAGACACCTGTGGACCACTGGCAAAGTCATTTTCAGCGGAAGCCACTATTTATTATTTACTTTGCAGATTAAGATACTTTAGATACATTAAGTGCATTTTCCAGATATTATTTTTGTAATTTTAAAAACAAAAGCTGAATGTCGGATTTGTTGATTGCAGGTTGTAAACACAACATTCAAAGTTAGCCCCTCCTCCCCGGCTCATCAACACCAGAAGCGTACTTGAGCTAACTAAGCTAACCACCGGCACCTGCCTGCCCAGCAGCAAACAAACAGAAAACAAACGCCAACAATGGCGCTCTTCATTCACATCCTAATCTTCACTGCCCGCCAGCAGGTGAAAGTCAACCCTAGATTCACTTTTGTTTTGGTACAAGCATTGTTAATTTGGCATTTGCATTTTTTCCTGTCCTGTGTCCGCCATTTTCATAGCTTCATTACGGATGCATGCTTATCATTTTGCATCTTGCACCTGGTTTCTGTGTTTTTAGAGATCCATCCTCACACCCTAGGAATAGGAATATGCGGTCAGAGGGCAGGGTCTGTGCAGATACAGACACCTCTACAAACTCGGGTAGTGGTGGGATTTTTAAGTCTATACATTGTTTTTTTGGAAAATCACACTTATTCTGCCTTTAAAAAATCAGGTATAAGTGAAAAGGATGTTAAAACTCAAAATAATTTTCGTAGACACTGTTGAGACAAAGACATTTTATTTAATAGTTCTATTTGTGGCAAGAGACAGACTCAGTAACAGGGCATAATACAAAATATCCAGTGTAAACACTGACAGGGTGGATGATGACCTCCAAAAGTAACAAACTACACTCTTTAAAGTTGTTTTCCTGATGATATTTTAAAAAAAAATCACCATCTAAAATTGTGTGTTCTCAAAAACAACTTGTTGCTCGATGCAGGAGAAGATGATAAGACAGCAACGTCAGTGATTATAAATTATTGTCATCTACAATTGCAAATTCTCAATCGCCATGGAAACAGTAACCTCAGATAACAGTAAAGACACTGTAAGACGGTGCTATTATTGTAGACTTGGATCATCCATAAATTGACTTTCGCCAGGTATGTATCTAATAGCTACCGTAGTTGAATCATGTTTGTGAAAGTGCAGGCAGACACACTGAGCATCATCATCTAACCTGCTGATAACAAACCTGCAGGCTTCACTTGATACAGAGGCAAACACACAAAACACAACCATTATTTCACTATTAGCTTTCATTGTTTAATTTCAAAAGACTAATACATAACAATTGTGCCTTATTGTTGAATTCAGCTTGTTAGTGTAACAGTGCGTCAGTGCAGGGGGTTGGGGGTTGGTAGAAGACTCAGTCATTGACAGTCTCACTAATTACTTTATGAATGAGTGTAACCAGAGGTGTCTCACATGTGGCTTTTTGCCTGATATGACAGATGTTACTGTCACATTTAAGGCTTTTAATGTTCAGCAAATGATCTGTGAAAATTAAAACCAGTTATTCATAAAGTGTATCCAGTGATGGAGATTTTATGAATCCATCACGTTTTGTGAATGAACTGGATAAATTGTAGATTGAACTACCCAACAGGACAATAAATCATTAAATTTAGCTCCACCTCGACCAACTGGCAACGGCAAATTGTTACTTCCATTATTTTGCATCATCATTAATGATCTAATCATTTAATATATAATATATAATATATAATATATAATAGTGACACTGGCCAGTGCTATTTTCATATGACAGACACAGCAGTTAATTTGTAATTACGTTATCTCGAGACCACAAGTTAATTATCTAATTATCTTGAGATAAAAAAGCTTATTTTCTCGTGGTAACAGGTTAATATATCTTGTAATGTTGAGAAATGAAGCGGTGCTTTTCTTGAGATAACAAAATGATTGATCCCCAAATAAAGATTTTTGTTTTCTTGAGACCAGGGGATATTTTGGAGAACTCGACAACACGGTTTCTACCCATGTGAGACCTTGATTGAGGTATAAACTGATGTGTCGATCAATAATAAATTATCTTTGATCGGACTTTCCCACCTTAAATCACTGGCATGCTGGCTTGGCACTTCTAATCTCTGATTAATATTATAAGTAATAAGAGGAAACAACCTTTTGTCTTCGTGCGATAACAGTTTGATACTCTGGTTATTTCGAGATAACAAAGCTCGCTTTCTCGGGATAACGAAATAAATAACTCGTGATTTGAGACAATGGCATTAACAAAATTAGGGGAAGCACAGCTGTTCTCATCTTCAGTAATTTTATGCATAATGAGCACTTTTACTTTTGTACTTTAAGTATTCAGCTGATAATACTTACCTTTGTTTCCTTGTTTGTTTGTTATTGCTTCTACTGTTTTTATATTTTTGTTTTTTTGTGTGTTATTGCCTGTTCTCTATTTCTCTATTTATGCTGTTTTAACTGACAGTACTTACCTTAATCTTTGTTTATATTTTTTTTAAAGTTTGTTGTTATGCACCAACATGCAAATTCTGTGTATGTGAAAACCTGCTTGGCAATAAAACCGATTCTGATTCTGATTGAGCAACATTTTCAATTTAGGATTTTTATTCGTAATGGAGTGTTTCTACTTTTGCTTAAGTGAAGGATCTGAATTCTTCAGCATCTATAAACAGTGACATCAGCATTATATTAGGTGGCATCAAACACTGCACATCTTTAAAAGATCTACAATAAAGGCAAAAGTGCACCAGTGATGCTGACGCTGTCATTTGTCCATGAAATGACAGTTTCAAAAGACCTCCAATTGGTTGAACACAGAATATTGGCCACAGTTCAGCATTGAATTGGATTAGTCTTGTGATTGTGATGTGACCTTATTCACCCACGTGAAGGAGGTGTGGAGACAACAGACTACAAGCCAGATGTGAAAAGAATAGTGGAGCAAGAACAAGAAATTCCACAGGTTCCACAAATACAAGGTGACACAAAAATACAAATAAAAGAAGTAAGAAGAGACATTGAATCTGACTGGAATAAAGCGTCTCGTGTTCTCTTGTGTGATGATGTTTTGGTTCTGTGTTTGACTGGTTGGACACATCTGGTGTAATCAGTCAGTGTAGTGTTTGTTAGCAGAGCTGAAACAATTAAATAATCACCAACTCTTTTCTGAGAGATTTTTAAGCAAATATACAAACATCCCGTAGTTCCCAGCTTCTCTATTATGAGGATGTTTTGTTTTTCTTTGCATATATTATTTTTTTTTATGTCTATACACTGTTGATCAGATTAAACAAGCTACTTGAATACATCAGACTGGGTGTTAGAAAATTGTAATGAGCAACTCTTTTATATATATAAAAAAGAAATAAAACACCCAAAGAGAAGAAATGCTGTCATTTATGAATGTCTAGACGTACAGAATAAATTGTCTCGGCCTTTTTTGACAGACACATAAAGTCTGTCTGGCTGCCCACTAACGGATGAAAAACGAAACACAACAAGAGCAACAGAGGCAGATAAAGACGGTGTACAATGTTTGATTAAAATGGTGAAGTTTCAGGCTGTCGTTTCAGCTGAATCTCACTCTTTGTTGTTAAACAACTTGAAGTGAGGAGGAGACATATAAGATCACACAAAGACAAGGTTTGTTTGTAATAGAGCTGAAAAATAAATAAAACCAACCAAAAAAAAAAAATCGCTAATGATTTTGATTGTCAATTACTGTAATAAGAAGTAATGAATCTGAGAGGAATATCCAAACATTTGCTGGTTTCAGCTCCTCAGATATGAATACTTGGCAACTAAATACCTGTTGATCAGAAATTTCTGGCGATTTGAGATTGGAGTTCATCACTATTTGTGACATTTTATATAGCAACCAATTATTTGACATTAAAATAAAATAAAACAAAATAAAAATTAGAATAGGACCAGAAAGGTACCAAACTGATGCTGTTCTCTAACTTAATTTTCTGACTTGATCTTAGGTATTTTGTGGCATAAAACCGTCTTTTTTTGGGGGGAAAGTCTTTTTATTTGAGTAAAAATAAAACAGGTTAAAATCTGGAATCATCTGCACTGCTCTAGTAAACTGTAAAAATAAAAAATACGGAGGAGAAAATGAAGCCGGCGCCACCCTTTTTTGGAATGTAAATGTATTCAATCATTAGAAGTAATTAAACAGGTCTTAACATCTTTGCCCTCATTAATTATCTTCATGGAAGAGGTCACATGAGTATGTTGGTCTGTACTGAGCATCTCTGTATCCTTCAGCTGTATGTGAACAGTGTGTGGTGTAATAAAGCGAGGCCTTGCCTTGCAGGAATACTAAAGGAATATATTTATATATAATGAAAAAGGTTGGTGGTGAACATTTTGCAGATACACACAATACATATTCTATCTGATATGCTGAAGGACTCTTTATTGAAGCAGCTCATTTTTCTATCAAAACCTATTCTGTTTTGAGAGAAAACAATTAGTCGATTTCCAGAATAACAATTTTAATAATTGATTAATTGTTCAAGAATATTTTTCAAAACAATCTCTGATTTAAGGCTCCTACGTGAGAGGATTTGTTCCTTCTCTTTACCTCATAAATCACTGTCAACTGAATATCGAAACAAGACATATGAAAACATCACCTTGGACTCTGAGAGGTTGTGATGAACATTTTTTCACTATATTTTGACATCTGACAGACTGAACGATTGAAAAAATAATCTGCAGATTAATCAATGAAAATAATTGCCTCTCAAAAAAATGTGTTGAATTAACTTCAATAATAATAAAAAACAATGGAAACTTAATTTCCTTCATTTATTAGGGTTAATGCAACTTTATTACTTGGGTTGGATACACCTTAGTACGACTTCATAAGACTGGTCCAACTAATTTTATAGTACAAGTACACAAGTAAATAAAATTGATCCAATCCAAGTAAATTAGTTTGGCCAAACAGAAATCTTTAATGCTGATTTTTTTTTTAAGCCTTGGCCCTATTGACCACCAAGACGCTAATTAAAGTCCATTTTTGATAACCCAAATGTAAATTTATGAGCATTTTTTCCACTATTGTTTGACATCAGACAGACTAAATGATAAATTGGAAAAAGAACTGATAATGAATTGAGATGATGAGTTGTGAGAGATAAGGATGGATACCTGTACAACCTCAGTTTGTGTGATTTTTATGTTTTAACTTCATTTGGATTATTGCACGCAATGCTCTGTGGTTTCAGAATATCCTGGGTTTTCAGAAACAATTCCTTTGTTTTCATTTGTGGAAGTAAATGCTGCATTTTGAAGAGCAGCCTCATGTAAAACTCACCAACTAAAAAAACCTGCAAAGACAGGGCAAAACATTTGACAACTGAAAAAAAGAAGAAAAATGTGCTGTAGGCTAAAGCATGAAGCAATAACTCAATCTTTCCCCTCCAAAGAATGAATGACTCTGCTCTGCCTCTGGATATTCATCTGCACCTGACTGTATCTTTTTGTTATTTCTCCATTTGTGTCGGAGAGAAGCGAGCCAGGCGCTGTGACCATTAACTGTCTGTGTGAGGAGAGAGACGTGCGTCAGCCTGTGGCTCCCCCTCTGACAGACTGAAGAATGTATGAGTTTCACAGTGTTGGAGAACAGACTGAGGCAGCTCGTTGGAGCCACATCTTTACTCCCTCCTCCCTCCTACTCGCACTCCCCGCCCATCTCTGCTGCTCCGCCTGCTATAAAAAGATTTCTCACTGAAAAACACTGAGGTCAAAGCTATTTGAATAATTTTTGTGATTGACGCAGGGCCTGCAGGTCTCATGGGAAGAAGATCCAACTGTGAAAGAAGACAGCCATGTTGGATAATAGCACACAGTGCACAGCCAGGGGCTACGGCTGCGATTTGCTGACTTTCAATTCGAAACTTAGTTCAAGGGATTAAAATATGACATTGAAAACATTAATTACACGCGCTGCCCTCTTTAAGAGTTAACCCAAATTCATCACCTTTAAGCTGCCAGAAATAAATCGAAGGTGTTTAGTGTCTCCTGGAGCTTAAGCAGATCGCAGCCTCTTCGTTATGTCTGACCCATCATCGCAGCACCTCTTGCTGTGTCAGGTGGTGTACAGGGTGACCTGATGTCAGCTCACTTACTCAAGAGTCTCAAACTGAAGGAGACACAACAGTGGCTCTCCTGCCCGCTAGAACAGCCAATGGCATTTCTGCACCTGTTCATTTCTGTGTGGCTGTGTAACAAACCTGCCACAGACAGACGCCCTGCAGGACAAAGAGGGAGTCCCATAAATGTGAATGAAAAACATGCAGCTTCTGTTACCAAATTATAATCTATTTCACAAAACTTGCTCTTAATCAGGCAGTTTAAGAGCGGCGCTTTTATAGACGATTTAATCTGAAACTCTCCTGCTCCCGACCAGGTTATGAGTTCAGCACAAGTTACCATGGTGAAAAGAGAGCCACCTTCGTGACACTGAAAACTCTGACTTAAGACTCAAAGAGCATTTATTATTTAATTTATTTTGCCATGAAAACATACATTCTTTGACTAAAATTTGATTGTTCAGATTTGAATACATGAGGAACACACATAGTAAGCCAGATAATATATCCAGATGATCACAAGTCATTAAAAATGTTTTGATGTTATACAGTGGGACAGTAAAATCGAACGATTTTGGTATGAAAATATTCAAATTGCTTCTTTTTAAAGCATATATCCAGAGATAACGAAAATTAGCAGAGAAACAAGATAAGATCTTGAAAAAACATCTATGTAAATGTATGTATTATTTTTTAAAGCTAATCAAAGTGTAGAAATATGATTCCAAAAGCTTGAAACCAGGGAAAAGACTTGAATCTATAATGTCACCATGATGTTCTCTCTGAGTCGGCTCGATTTAAAAATGGAAGTTGATGATCTGTAGCTTACTTTGTGCTCTCCTGAATTCAGTTCAAGCCCTGTCATCAAAATGTGTTTCATTTTAAAGCAGCTCTGCAAATGCTTTACCAGGAAAATAACTGGCATTCTTCCTACATGGTGGTAAAATAACAAAAGAAGAGAGGAGATAAAATTACACTGGAGGAAAGAAAAAACAACTTCCTTCAAATCAGGTTGTAGGAGGTGAGATGGCAAAGCCTTAGAAACCAGGAGCTGCCTGTAATCAACACCAATGAGGCGATATATTGGATGGTGGCAGCAGAATAAAATCACCACCCTCCAAGTAGGTGTACAGTATATGACTAAATCTTACCACCCCCCCACTTACTGCCATTATCCCACCGTAGGGAAAATTGCCTGTCTGGGTACAAGCCTGCAATACTCCCAGCAGTCGTCCATTTGGCTCTTACAGAAGCACCACTCTGTAGAATGACAGTGAAACGAAGGTCACACGCCGAACAGTCACCCTGGGGTTAAAATGATAGAGTTTGTGCGAGTGTAAATTACTCTGTAACACAGGACACCTTTACTCCAGTCCTTAATGGATACCTTCCTGGTCCTGTTTCATGGTTATCAGTGTGAGCCTGGTTGGCTTGTGGATTCTGCTGTGACAATGTAAACACAGGACCTTGTTAACTCACTGTGCATGTGATATATTCTTTCTTTTTGTCATTTTCTGGCCTGTAAAAATGTTGTACAGTCGTACTGCTCTGATCCCTAGTTCATGCCATTTGAGCATCAGTGGCTGCTGAAATAGCTGCTCAAATTGTCAAAGAAAATGTTGAATATTATTAGCCATTCATCAACTTGAGTGCGAAAGTTCATTTCACGTCACTATTATTAACCTTGGGAACAGTAGTTCAACAAAAACAATTTAACTCAAGGCCCGGTAAGTGGACCTTCAGTTAAGATTTTTAAAATAATTTTCTTTGTCAAAATTCATCAAATTGTTTCCTACAGTCCAACAGCAGAAGTTCAGCCTCACTCAAAATATGAACAGCAGCAGTGCCAAGGCAGTTTACACAGAAATGCTCTTGGTGTGTTCCTCATTGATCTGAACTCTGTTGAAAAAAGTTCTTCTAATCAGCCACAATAAATCACAATAAAACCACAATACGGTCAAGTACAGTGTTCAAATTGCACAACCAGATCCAAATCGTAATTTTTTGTAAAAGGAAAACTATATGAGAAAACAGCATTATAAACTGCATAGATGACCTGGCCTTAAAAATCTTGTTCTCCAGATGAAAGAAAACATGTTTGTTTGGTACAGGCCTCAATAAATATCATATCGTTATGACTTTAATAGGTTTTTTTCAGCAAACCTGAAAAGTGTAATGAAAAACTGATTATTTCCATTAATTGTACCAAATCATGCAGCCCTAGTAATCTACAGTCAAAGAAAAATGATGTTTTGTTCCCGTTTTAAATGTGCCATGAATACACATACCGTATGGTGTTTGCTGCCTTAAAAGATAATTTTACAAGACAAGTAAGTCGCAGTTTGTTGTAGTTTAGTTGAGTTCTCTCATCTCACACAACACCAATATCAACAACACTGTCCCTTGAAATGTTTTCTTACCCGAAGTGTTTTATCCAGCGAGTCCTGGTCCTTTAATCAGCTGGGAATCAAAAGAATGAGCGAGACACGTTGCTTGCGTGACTGAATCCCGATATGAAAACAAGAAGCATCGTATGGAAAGAAAGTCATGACAGTCACTTACATGACTTCTGGGTGCGTAGTATTTCTAATTATGTATCTTCAACAGTTTTACAACAAACAATGACTTTCTTTACTTATAAAAATTATCTTTTGAATTGACAAACATCATATGTGGAATTCATGGAACAATTCAAAGAGGATCAACACAGTGTTTGTTCCCTCTTAATCTTTATTAATCTGCACGGTGTCCTGGTTGTAAACAATGACGAGCACACAGAGGAGGAAGTCTTGGCCCTGATATCTGTCATTTGTTGTCTGGATATTCGCTGGCTACACCAAAACCTGGGAACACTGGCTGTTGCCACCACTGGCAAAATGGTCATCAGATGATAGTCGATGGTTTTCCGAGATCAGTTTGTAGTAGAATGACACTTAGAATTGTCTCCTGATCTGACGCCATGTCATGCCTTTTAAAACCGTTAATTGCTGTTTTAAAATAAACCAGTTTCATGATGTGACAATGCCATGGTTACAGTTTGGTTTGGTTTAGGCACTATTCATCATTAAGGTTAGTAAACCTTTACTGTCATGGTGACAATGATGACAATAATGTGGTTAAGGTTATGGAGCGATTGTAGTCATGTAAAAAAAACAACAACATAAAAATACTTTTATTTGTAAATTTCATTGCTGGTTGGAAATGGGAAACAAACAACCTGTTTTGTTGCCCCCTCCGTTCACCTTGACCTTCTACGTATGTGGACTTTGTGACAACTTTACCTGACTTCCTCCTTTACTCTTGTCTTTTTTCATTTGACCATAAACATATATATCGTTTTAGGGCAGTTGTTGAAATGACTGGTGCTGTCGTTCTTCTTGGGAGAATAGCCTCAGAGAACGTGTTGATATGCTGGCATGTGATATTAAGTATTTGACTTAGACAGCTGGCTAAAACTTTTACTTTTGTGCAGCCTATGTGGCTAAAAGTGAGCTTTATTAGACCCGCTTCAACATTTTTAAGACAGATAATGATTTCTGCTTTTGAGTTGTCACATCTGGACTAAGGCAATGCATTATTTACTTGATTTAGCCCGAGGCTTGACTTTAACTTCGGTTGAAAATGCTGGTGCTCATCTTTCAAATAAAATCAAACATTCTGTAGGTTTTATATTAACTTTAGAATCTTTTCTTTTTCCTTCTCGCCATGAATGAATTGCACGGTCCAGGACCTGAGTGCAACTTGGGTTTGTAACCAGCATTCAACAATGTTTGCATGTGCACTGCAAAGTCAAAAGCTGAAGTCAAGTCAAACCCTTTGAGCCGTTCACCACATCAACATGTTTCTTCTGGCTGTTTTGAAATCACACCACCTTCAAGGATTTTGTTTTGTGCACCTTTAAAGCATTTATAAAGGTGGTTGCCAAGCAACTGTTAGAAATAGTCGAAGGGGACAAACATTTGAAATTTAAATCATTAAATAATCCTACTCCTAAACTCCTGTTTATTTTGTATCTGCCTCTGTCATGTGTGATATGTGGTCAACATGGGCCAACATGCTATTTCATTTAGTTCAGTTTGTGTACACTGCCCCTTGGTCATACTTTCTATTTTAAAAATTATGTACTTGTACTTATGCTGATGACACCCATTTCTATATTTTGTTTTAAACTGAAAGCTGCTTTGCTGCAATAAGACTGAAAGACTTCTATATTCATACAGTTGAACTGCAGCAAAACTGAAATACTGCTAAATGGTCCTGAACATCATTCCTCATCGGACTTAAAATCTTGGTTTTTTGTTTGTTTTCTTTACTACTAAAAAAAAGTTTATCAGCACATTAAGCCTTGTTCAATCATACTTTCTGCAACTCAGATTAGAAATCTTTTCTCTCCTTGAAACTCTCTATTTTATCCTGATGGTTCAGTAAATCTGGCTTCTGACCTCACTGTCTTCCACTCCTGGCTCCCAGTTAATTTCAGAACTAATTTAAGGATTCCCTTTACACTTTTGAAACACTATTGTGTCTTCTAAATGTACAGGGGTGACCTGTATGTAAGCAATGGAAGGGAAGATAACAGTAATGCAAGTTATCGATGCTTAACACTACAGGTTACATTACACATTGCAGCAAACACGCTCTATTACAGAACAGTGCAAGCTCATGCAGGATGTTTAACCAATTCACCTGCTCCTGCAGATGCTCTCCTCCCCAAGGAAAAATAATTAATCATCTATGAACATAATTTTTGCCTTTAAGGCATCTTTTAATTTAAATTATAGTGAATGGCTTTAACAGTAAAAAGCAAAACAGCCCAAACTTGAGTTAGTAGGCTCGATTAAGACTGAATAAAACCATTATGAATTGTTTCTCTGCTTCTGTGATAGTTAATACAGTTTTCTAGTGTAATTAACACAAACCATATGTTTGAATGTCAGACTTAAGTGCTGCAGTGATAGTTTTATTGTTAACAGAATTAAACTATTCTATTCTACACACACATTATATAAAACCGTATATTGATCACATTGAGGTTCATACAGTTTACACTGGAAGATGATACATTTACTTGCAAAGTTTGCCCAATAATAACAGCCTTTCTTATTTTTATACTGTATATGAAATTTCATCCTGAGTTCATCCTGTGATTATGATGCTGACTGCCCACCTCTGCCTGCATTAGAGTAAATACATCCTGTTCCTGCAACATTTGTGTTGGGTCCCCTGGGACCTGTGGCGTCCTAATCCTGCTGCAGCTCTCCACAAACAGGTGGCGAGTGTGTGACTTGCTGTGTTGCGTTTACTGCCCACTTCTTCGACATATAGAGGCAGGGATGGTGAGTTATTGTGTGTGGTCTGTTTGTGACCCAGGGCAAGATGAATAAAACTCTGTGTAGATTCACCTAACACTATTCACCTAAAACTGAGTGTATGCACAAAGACAGAAATATGAATATGCATTCTTTTGATCAGATTTATACATCTGTGCACACACCTAATTCTGTTTAATAAATCTCAGTCATTGTGGAACTGAATGCTTTAACCTCATTTTCCTTTATACTTATACCCACTCCACATTACGCCTGTCAGTCACCATGTTTTCATTGAAATGTATTGCAAAAATTTAACCAAATCGTAAGTTAATCTGCAAAAAAATGTGACTGAATGCTTGTTTCCATCAACTACTATTATTATATGTTTGTTAGGAGATTGTTCATTGAGATAAGCAGCTAGGTAGCATCAGCTCTCCAGTCGGAAAACCATTATATCATTAAAGAAAAGAAGAGGGCACAAGATGATGTAATTAAAAAGAGCACCAGTGGAACCTCAAACAGTGATGAGGAAGGTTATATCAGATGTATATGGAGCGAGCGCAGATACTGAGCCATGGGAATGGTGAAGAGACTGTCAGAATGGAAACAGCTGATTAGACATGTGAGTAAATGTTCGCTACATCAGAACTTATTCATAGAACTCATTCAAGTGTTTCCGTTTTCCATTAAACACATTAAATCTTTTTTAAAGGCAAAAAACACCTCAAGTGAATGTTAAAACTTGTTTTGCAAAATTGAAGAAGTTTGTTTGAATTTTTCCTTTTCATCAGTCTTTTCCAATGTGATACTTCAAAATGCACTTTAAAGATACATTGATGGAAACACAGCTAATGAGAAGAACGGCAAAGAAGAAGCACAGTTTCACTGATTGTGTTGCTTTGGCGAGGTTCTCTAACAGCACCAGAACAGCTGCCATTACGAATGGCTATGACTATTCATAGTGTCCGTACCACTAATTTATCTAATGTACCACAGTGAGGTTATATCTCAGTCATCATTATTAAAAGTTCAATTTTACAGAGCTCATTTTGAAACAGAATTTACTGCCTCACAATTCAGGATAAAATAGCTCAAATTTAAGTGAAAAGAGTGATAAAATCCATCACTTAGAGCCATAATAAATGTAACATTTCCATGTTAAATGACTAAAAAATGACTAGACCTGAATCATAGATTTTGTTGAATTGTGTACTGACATTATCCTAAATGTTTGCAACCATGTTCAAACCCAGAGGAATCTGTAATTTCGGTCACTGTAACGGTGCATTTTATATGGTCGCTAGTTGCTGTAAGTTCTTGGGAAACACAGAAACAACAGATGATACATCAGAGCGAGGAAGGAAGTCTGTGAATGTGATTAAACGTCAGTGAATAAAACTTTAACAGTGCAGTGGTGGTCATTTAACAACAAAGACAGCAACTCCCAGGATCTGACACACATGACGTTATCAAAGTCAGTCTTTTGTTAGTGTTTTGATTGAGAGACCCCATAGTGGCAGAAATGCACATATGGTGCATTTAAAGGACCAGTGTGTAAGATTTACAGGGATTTATTGTTAGAAATAGAATAGAATGTCAATAAATATGTTTTCATCAGTGTATAATCACCTTGAAATAAGTGTTTTTGTTAGAATGGGCTGTTTATATGGGAGTGACTCCTCTTCTATGGAGTCCATCATGTTGCAACATCATGTAGCTCAAAACAGACAAACCAAACACTGTGACCTTTCACATTTGTTGTCAGTTTCACATCCACTGTCGTTTCTCCTACATGCTTGCTGCAAAAATAATAACACAATGAAAGAAATTTGCAAACAACCTAAACAAGCAGCGTTTTAAGGTTACAGCTCTCACGTTATATTTAACCTCCTCGTCCTCATTTCACCTGCAGCTCAAGAAATCTGTGCACCTGGTCTGATGTATGTCTGACGTATGCACCGTCTCACCTCACATTCTTCTTTTTCTAACGCCAGTTCATGTGGGGGAAATGGTGCATGCATGGTTTTTGTGTATACATATTATTTATATCTGGCCCCTGGTTTCTGTGGTCTGTGCTTAGCAACAAGAAACAATGTGTGGCCATGTGAGAGGATGTGTCAGACTAGCATGTGTCAGTTGTGGTGTACTGGCTAATTCTTGAGGTGACGCACTTTTGGACTCCTTCGGATGGTTGCTTGGCATTAGGAATAGACCTGTGGGTGTGTGTCTTCCACCGCTTTGCACTGAGGCCAATGTTGTATTGGCTCGCTCTCACCCCCCCCCTCACCCCCACTCTCACTTTCTCCTCGGCAGCAGCGAGGCTGGGTGGTGCATCCTCCTGTTGGTCAGTGTCGCTCAGGACTGTAGCTTCTGGGCAGCAACAGATGAGAACAGCTCATTGCACTATTCATGTCAGTCACATGCCAGACACATCAATGAGATCTCTCAGTGTTGCCTGGTTTTGTATGTAACACCCACAAACAAGTTGGTGTTGCCCAAAGTGTAACTAAAAAGCATCAAACTCACATTCAAATGCAGTGATTTTTTTTCCAGATCGGTGTATTTAAATAACTAATAATTAACATAAGATTATGTCATTAAGATGTAGTGGAATTAACATATTGTTTAATTAGCTTATTTAACTCATATAGAGCCTATAGAGAATCAATTGTTTTGAAGGAACACACTGCAAAACTCAAATAAAATATTGTTAACAAAGCAGTTTTTCCATTTGCCCTTATTGATATGAGACATACTTACTGTTTTGGTTTCATTTGATTTTGAGACTTCTGTGGTGCCCTAAAACAATAACAGTGAGTGAAACTTTGTGGTGACTGCAGCAATAAAAACTGAATGTGTTGTCAAATTAATTGCAAATTAGTTTTCAATTGTTTCAGCTTTCATTATCTGCTAGAATTAGTAGTTCTTTGTTTTGATATTAACTTCTGTGACTTGGCTGTGGCTCATTAGAGAGTTATCGCAGTCAAGAAAATACACTTATTAAAAATAAATGATGCTAAGTTAAAATAAACACAAATATGTACAACATGCCAGCAAATGCTCTGATGCACGCCTGCTTCTTATTGTCTTCTTTTGTCAGTACTATTAGGGCGCAGATGGCTGAATCGTGATACACAGCTCTGTAAGTGCTTATATGCAGATGACTGTGTCCTTCATATAACACTGTTGTTTCTTTTGTGCAAATGATTAAATAAATAACAAAGGTGCAGACAGAAAGAATTTTGCACTTGTAACAACAACAAAAGGTTGTTTGCCTCTTTTTCCATGAAGTCCAAACTCCTCAAAAAACTGCCATTTCTTACTGTAACAGATATAAATGCAGGATCTGCAGGGAGGGACAAGATTTTGGTATCAGAAATATTCTTTGTAATCTGTTTATAATGTTGACCAACCACATTTGAGTCGCATGCAGGTAAACAGTCCATGTGGAGAGCCAAAGAGTTTGAATACATCGGCTGAAAAGCAATCTTGGAAAACATCTGCTATGCTATGCTATATAAGCATATTTTTTAGGAATCATATGCCTTTGTTTTATAGTATTAGTAGAAAGAGATAAGAAATGTGGGGTGAAATCCACATGGTTATCAGGTCTACCACGTTTTTTTCCCCTCCAATTTATCTGCATTCATATGCAAATATCTGTTTATAAATATTAACAGAAATGTTGTTTATACTTAAAACACCTCATGTCTCAAGTTACTAATTGGACTGTAAACAATGACCGGTGCATGGAAGAGGACGGTTGTACCTCCAGAGGCTAAATCGTTGTCAGATTCATGGAAATGTTCAAACAAACAAAACAAGGTGCATATTTATGCTGAAAATAGTGTCAAATCACCCCTGTACTTCTGGTTTTTTCTTCAACTGCAGGGTTTGTGCCTCTCTGTGGCCATCAGAAATAAAGTAAAGACCACTTTAATAACTTGGTGGAGCAATGCAACAGTCCACCTACTCCTCTCAACTGAACCTTAGAGATTTACCTGCCAGCAGGATTTCATGTACATTCAGGAGGTGTGAGCAGAACACACCAAGGTGTGCTGCTTGTTGCACTCACTGCTCCACCCCTCATGTAGAAAACTGTGTGCTTTTCTCTGCCAATTTACATGGAATAACAACATAAAGAACCATCTGGACTCAGCATCGGTTCTTAGGTCATGGCAGAAATCTGTGAGTTGTATGTTTCTTTGGTGTAATTCTTTTTGTGCATGTTTATTTGTATTTGTATATGTACTCCTTTACTGCGGTGAGCAGAAGGTGAAGGTCCTGAGCAACGATTGCTCAATTTTCACAGCATTATGGATCAAAATGTACTGCACAGTACACAAGGTTATTTGCACAACTGAAATACCGTTTTCATGTATTACGAATACACTGTATTTTTTAAAATATTACCTGGTGTCTGTAAAAAGAAAATATGTCAGTCAGTGTTGTTCGTGGTTATCTTCTCATCTGCCCCTCCTAACTGTGGTAGGTTGTGTGTTCAGAGGAAAATAAATGTTGAAAAAAAGGTAAAATATACAGTCATTGTTCTGAGGTTATAAAATTAAAGAAATTTGTCAGAAACATAAACATTGTAGCATTGTATTGATAATGTACAGCGTGTTACTCTGTTTTTGTTTCAAGCGCAATGAGTCACCTTCGCTCGACACAAAGAACTGCACAACAGAAAGAAAAGGCTCTGGTATTGTGTTCAGAGGGAGAGACAGATAAAGATAGATAGATAGATAGATAGATAGATAGATAGATAGATAGATAGATAGATAGATAGATAGATAGATAGATAGATACTGTACACATAGACGAATGCACAGAGTCTCTCAGATGTGAGAAAGGCTCAAGTGTGGCTGCTGCTCACAAAGAAGTTGAAGCAGAGAAATGCCACAGCGCACGCTGAGTGACGTCAACCAGGAGGCCCCGTGGGGATGAGGTGAGTCAGAGCCAGGGCCGCGGCCTCGCCAGCTCTCCGCAGCCATGAGCGCGTCATCACCAGTCTCACTGACACCCTCTCACATTTCTCTGCATCTGCTTCAATGTGCCTCTGCCTCCCTCCATCCCTCCGCCTCCTCAAGAGGATCTCTTCACATCCATGGCATACGCCAGTACGAGCTATGCCTGTCTGTCTTTGTCTCTCTCCACACTTTAGGGTGGGTACTCATCAAGCATGAAATGTTTTATGTCTAATGATGGTGAAAGCTTAATGTTTTTATATTTAGTAAAAGCAGCATACTAAAAAAAAAACAAGAAAGTCCCAAGTCATTAGGTGTTTGGTGAAAACAGATTTTGTAGATATCTTGACACCATGAAATGATAGTTTTGTATTGATAAGGTATAAACAATAGCACAGTTTGGTGGTGCAAGTGCAGTGAGTCAAACCTTTGCTCGACACTGGTAGTTAGACAAAGAACAGCGCAACAGATCCACATCCTTTAATATCTCCCAGACCTAACCATGTTCAGGTTAAGAGAGCAAATGCCTCTGTATCTCAGCAGTGTAGGTTTATGCTGATAAGGAGCTCATTAATGCAGGATATACTGTTAGTGATGGATCGGGGCTGGCAGATCTGAGCTGCGATGATTCACCCATCACAAGCAGAACAACACTTTCAATATTTTTGAGCAACCGCACACGCACACAGAGTACCCCATAAACCCTTCATCACTTAACCCACCCCAGGGCCTCTCCCAACAGTCAGCACTGATTGGAAATATTTAAAATGAAATTAGGATAAACAGATCCTCAAAACAAGAACTGCTCACTTTTATCATCATAATCACTAATGTTTCTCAGACAAACAGATCAGATTGACACCAGTTACGTAAGCTTTAACCACTCCAGCAATATACATTTTTAGTTTAAGGCAAACAACGAGAACAAGTAATTATATTGGATTTTCACTGACAGTCAATCTTGAATGTAGACAGGTCTCTGGTCACAGTAGAGCTGAAAAAATAAGTTGATTAGTTGATCAGTTCAGCCATTGGCCCATGGCCCACTGGGGGGGGCCTCAGAACGCCATCTAGTGGGCCTCAAAGGCAGTGCTAGTACAAAATGCTTACATTAAAATGAAAAGGGGGGGTGGGGTGGGGTAATAACGCCAATTATGACACATCGTCAGGTAGAAACAAACGTGTTTTGCCATTGTTAGCTAGCTAACATTCCCTCGGATGCAATGACATGAAATAGATTGCTTTTTGGAACAAAAAAATTGATGTAGGGAAACTTTGGAAAAGCTTAAAAAGCTTGTGGTGAGGAAATAGCCAAGTTTATTTTCTGTTCTTTTTTGGTGGTCATCTTAACAATCAGAAGTGGGCCTTCAGTTACAAAAGAAAAGAAAAGAACCCTTGGTTTAGTGGACCAACAAAAGATTAATTGGCAGCTATTTTGATAATTATTTTATCGTTTCAGCATAAATGTTCAAGCAAAAATGCCATATATTTTCTGGTGCCTGCTTTTTAAAGGACCAGTGTGTAGGATTTAGTGGCATCTAGCAGTGAGCTGGCAGATTGCAAACGCATCGTCTCACTCTCCTTGTCCAAGGAGGTGTAGGAAAACCTACAGTGGCCACGAAACTTGACCACAAAAAGGCTGTATCTAGAGCCAGTGTTTGGTTTGTCTGTTCTGGGCCAGTGTAGTCTTGCATAGCCAGACCTGTCTCTACAGCGCTCAGCACTGGAGAAGGATCTGGATCCACACATGCACATTCTGCTTAAGGGGATAAAACGCTGTGCCTTGTTTGCATTTCTTTAAGCCAATCACAAACGTCTTGGGCAGCCCTAAGCCCTCAGTGCAGCGATGATGCTGCTGCAAAATATGGTCGAGGGGGAACTTGTTTTGGCAGAACATTTGCATGTTGGGAAGTGAGCTCTGGTATTAAAATGACTACATCAATGCAAAAGAAAAGGTAACAGCTGTAGCAGCTTGTTTACATACGTACCATTAGCATCCCAGGTGCTAATTTGCTGTTTTCAGCTTGTAGGTTGCAGCATGGAGGTTGTTCTTGTTTACTGGGGACTTCGAAAATGTAAATAGTGAACACCGCGATGCTGCTCGAAGCAAGTGACCAAGTGGCAGGACTTCTATCTGCAGTGTGCATCCTGTGCATCAGACGAGAGCCAGTGTAAGAGCATGAAGGTGCAGATATAAATGGCTCATTCTAAGTTAATGAAAACACAGTGATTCTTATTTTCTGGTGATTGTACATTAAAGAAAACAAACGTACACACTGGATCTTAAAGGGTGTTTTCACACTTGCGCTTTTTAGTCTAGTTAAATCAGGCTCTGATTCATTTCCTCCTTTGGTGTGATTAACTTTGGCAGGTGTGAACACAGTAATTACATTCGGTTGCAGACCCTTAAGAGGAGGTGGTGGTAGGACTGTGATCTCACCTCAATCCAACCAAACTATGATGTGTACGCCGCGACAGCTCTTTGGTTTAACATGTTTGACGGTTATCATGTCAATTTCTGCCATATTCTGTCAATAGATCTCTGTAAATGTTACACTGGACCTTCAGCTGATTAGTTGATGGACAGAAAATTTATTGGTAAACTACTGTGATAATTGTTTCACCATTTTATGTAATTTTCAACAAAAATGTTAAATATTCTCTGATTCAAGCTTTTAAATGTATGGATTTGCTACCTTTCCCACCATTTTCTGGCTTTTTATAGATTAAACTGATAAATCGAGAAAATAATCAGCAGATTACTTATTACTTATTGTTACCTTGCAGCTTTTATCCCTTGTATGTATTTGTAATTCTAAATAACCAGTAACCAAAATATACACAAATAAAATGGCTGTGTATGTGCAAAAAATTTGGCGATACATTACGTATCACAATACAGGGGTTACAGTTCAATATACTACGATATATTGTAATACTGTAAGCAAGATGATATGTTGTTTCTTTAATCTAATTTTAGGAAAACAATCATAATATAAAGAGCGCGCAACATAAAATCCTTAAGTTTTAATTTAAAAGTTTAAGTTTTGCAAACAGAACAGTGAAGATAACAGCACTGCTATCTAGCGGTTGTGGGTTTAAACACAAGACAAAAAGAATATTGGACATATCACAATATTACGATACAGTGTTTTGAGGACCAATACAGTATCACAAAACAAATATTGCATACTAAAGTGTATTGATATTTTCTTACACCCCTACTTAGAGTAGTCTATCTATTTTATTGAAATTCATCAAATAACTAAACTCGAACTTTGGTAGGTGACGAGTTACAGTCTTTGATTCATTTAAGTTCTTGTGAATTCTTCCACTTACTGCTTCCTCAACATCTAATAGAACAGGACAGAAAAGAATATCAATACTACCACAGGAAAGAAAAAAAAATCTAGACAAGTTCAAACACTTTTGCTTGCTTTGCTAGAGGAGAACAAACTCTGTAATGGGCCAGAGATTTTAATCTCGGTAAAATCAACAACTGTCGGAATCTGACTTGTCAAAATGTCTGTGGAAAACTGAGCAAGAAACAATAACTTTTACATGTTTTCAGAGCTGCACATGTCCAACTCTTTTGAGATGCAATTTATTAGATACCAGTTGCCCGACAGAGCTGCAGTGTTGTGATGACATGACAGACAAGCCGCTGGTGGGGAGGGTTGCAGTAGATGGATGGGAGGGGGTAGTGGCAAATATAGAGAAACAGACTTATAATTTGTGTGTTAAACACCTTCCAATTGGTTGAAGTCTGTCTGCAAGCTGCCTGCAACGTATTCAAGTTCCATTCATGCCAGGTAGAGCATGCTCAGCTAGGGGGAGCATGAGGGTGTCTGCTGGGGGAGGGGTGGTGGCAGTGGTGGTGGTGGTGGGGTGCTATTGGGTTGAGAGCAGGGTGGGGGAAGTAGCTTGCCCGGAGAAAGAGGTCTGCACCACATACAACATTCAAGCGGACATCTGACGTCAGTGCATCAATAATTAAAGCGTTTTATTCATAGCCTGGGAGAAAAAGAATCAATTGACAAATCACATATTCACTTTGTGATTAAAATGCACAACATGTCTGTGTTGTTGTGCATCTGTGTTTGTGTTTGTGCGTGATGCCATTTACACATTTTTTCTATTTATAGCTCCTACGTTATTTAGGATGCACTCCCCAATATATGGCAACGGCAGGCATAGAAATCGTGACTCACTTTTTTTCTCCTAGTAGTCTGCCCTTGCTCTCTGATTGGTTTTTAAGATGCATTCAGCCATTGTATTTATCCCATCTATCATGCTCTGACATGGCAACTTCCTCATTTGTATTGCATGTATTGCTGTGCAAGAATATTCACAGTTTAGTTGTATTTTTAGATTTGAGTGTATGTGGTTTACTGCAGCACCATCAACTTAGCTGTTCGGTTATATAGCCATGTTTTGTAAAACTGCACTTGTACAGATATTTGTAAACCATATGAGGTCAAAAATAAACACTGAAGACAACTTTCTGAAATCACTCTTACAGGAACTCATGTTGTATGGCTGAATAAAACTAAGTATTCATTCAATATCGTGAATCATTCGCTCTAATTAACTCAACAACCAGTTAGAGAAAACATGCCATATGCCATATGATTAGAAAAATGATAAAGACATTTAACAAATCTGTATCTCGCTAAAGCAAACAATTAAAAAAGTGTCATCAGTTCTTCATAAGGAAAAAAAAAATGTCCTTGTGGCTTTTTTAAAAATATAGTTGTGGGATTTTACTAAATACCTTTATGATTACATCGTACTACATCTCATCGTTTTGAGTAAATAAAGTCTTGTGCCACTGTAGTTCTTAATAGTCCTTAAAATGACGTCTCGTTCTCAGATGAACAACTTGCTACATGGAAAGTTTTGACTGTTCTGTCAAAATGTCCTTTAAGGTGCAATGTGTACGAATTGGCAACCTGTTGAATTCATGCTCCAAAAAACTAGGGGGCAGCATACAGTATCACCAGAGCAACTGCAAACTGTAGCTTCCGTTAGCTAGTTAACGCAGTTAGCTGTGCAGCTAGTGGTTTGGAGCACCAGGGAGTGTTGGTGTTTACACTGCTGCCACAGGAGCTTTTGACCACCGAGAAAAGGAGGCTTTTAGGACTATTTCTTGGGTCCAGTGACTTTGTGCAAAACCACTTGTACTAATGCAATGAATTACATGTAATGTGTTGATTAGCAAGTGTTGCAGATAAGCAGATTTTTTACCTTTGGACAGACTCAGGTTCGTTGCTTCTCCCTGTTTCCAGTCTTTTCCATTCAACAAACATTTTCTCTAACATTTTACTGTGTACCTCTGGCCAGTCTCATACGAATAAAAAAAGTGGCAAACAAAGAAATCAAGATTTCAGTGATGTTTTTTTAGACTTAAACCACAAACATCAAAAAATATGAATGTTGACTTCATTAACTTGCCCAGCATGTCCTCTGTTTTCCCTCTCTGACCGTCTTTGGCCCAAACGCTGGCCCGCCCCTGACCTAACCTGACCTACACTCTGTCTTTGCCAGTTGCTGCATCCGAGCTTTTGCCCTTTGTGCCTCCGAGGACACTTTCGGATGCTCTTTGGGGGTTAAGAGCATGTTATTATTACAGTCAGAATCTGGTAGTAAGCTTTGTTTAAAAGAGAACAATATCCCTGTCACCTCCAAGCTGAGTCAAAGCAAAACACAGCAAGACTCAAACAGATGTCTGCAGACAACAATACCAAGTACAAACTCCTCAGCAGACAGGAGCTGAGTGAAAAGTACTGAATGTATCATCTGAGTTCTCCGACTACTGTTGAACTTTTGGATAAGTTGTAGCACATTTAGCTTTTTTGCATCCATCCTGTTAATGAGTCTCAAAATATTTTTGATGCCAGCATTACAAATATGTGGTCACTGTATTACTGACTGCCAAGATTTAGATTTCGCACTCTGCACTCTGTATGTTTGAATACTATTAATTCCTTTTGCCAGATATGTTTTGAAAGAAATGTAGTAGCTGCCTGGATTATGATCAGTGGCAGAGAAGTGATTTTTTTTTTTTTTTTTTAACCACAGTGAAACTATTTAGAGGTAGATGGAAGATGAACAAAGTGCAGGATAGGGGTTCAAATCCTGAGTATTGGTTTAGGAAACTAAAGCACTTAAGGTTAAAGAAAGATTGTTGCTGAGATAACATGTTAAAGGGCCTTTTCACACCAAACACATCTGGTCTGGACTTTCTGACTTTTCAGTTTGATCTGAACCGAACGTCCAAAGATGGGTCTGACCGAAAGAGGTGGTCATGGTCAAACTGATCAAATTGAACCATGGTTTGATTTGTATAGCTACTGTGAAAACATTTTTTTGGATGGTTCGGACTTTTGAACCAATTACAGGAAGTTCTGGCAGGCCAAACTAGAAAAAGGAAAAATAACGCAACTAAACAAAATGAGCTGCAGTAGCATGTAGGCAGAGGAAGAGGAGGAGGAGACAGAAATGTTTAATTGACGTTTGTTCTGATGACTTTATAAAGAGTCAGTTGGAAAAAAAAAAAAAATACTTTCACTTATTTTCCAAAAGGATGAGACAGAGGAATACAGCAATAAACTGCAACTTTGAGTTAGTCTTGCGATATCAGGCAACGGAAGATCTCTCCGCCTACCGATTGTCTGGGGATTTCTAAATGCAAGGTAGTTGCTTCAACAGCCGCTAACATATCTATGCTCCTTACAGTTTTTTCAAGGACATGCCCTAACTTGCCTCCCTCATCCTCCTCTGTAGTTAACACCTGACTTCTGCATGTCAGCGCCCCAGTATTAGGGGCTGCTCTAAGGACTTTGGATTGGTTCTGCAGTGCAGATAAAAAAAACAAAAAAACTCTCCAAGTCACCCAGTTTTAAAGGGTAACTTCTGCATTTTTTTTAAAAACTTGGACCCCATTTTCCATGTTTAATGTCCGAGTAACTAATAGGCTCAAGAATTATTTTTTAATTGGTCCACTATTGAGGGAGAGCGCTGCACACAGCAGAAGCAAAACTAAGCTACAACATAATCCTTATGGGCAACCGCACGCTGTTAAAGTAAATCCACTACAAGTGCTTGATTTTGCCGCTGGGAGTCTCACTCCCAACTTGTCAGATACTGAGGAAATGTCACTGCCCCTTGGCGACTCATACAGACGCAGACGGTACCAGTTCAGGTCTGAAACTGGCTTTTCAAGTGAGCTCAATGTAAACCCATCCACGGCTTTAAAAGATGCTCTCAGCTGTTGACGTAGTATAAAGAGGGTGAATTTCACACATGAAGGAGGTGTTGTGGGTGTTTGGCTCAGACACACACAGGACTGTCACCTAGGAAACCAGGGTTCGTGTCCAGTGTGAAACCAAAACTTTACTAAAAGTTGTAGGGTACATAGGTTTTGTATGAGACTTCTATGCCATGAGCATGGAGTGACAAGTCAGTTACGTACATTTCTTTCGTGTTGTGAGTCACTTCAGTGACTTTTGTGACATGACCTTTGTCGTCACAGTAACCCCAAACGTTTTTTTTCCTAAACCTAACCAAGTAATTTAAGTGAATAAAACTAGACAAAACTGCAACCCTTTCACAACATTAATCACGTGCTAAAAATGGCTTTGTGACCGCGTCAGATAGAACAGCTAAAGGATACTTCCTGCCTCAGACACCGAGGAGCGGTGACATCTCATCAGTTTGTGATAAGTTGGAACGAGAACATGTTGACAGGCTCAGATTGTTATTATAAGTGCCTGACAACATTATGGAAAGGATCGCTACACAGATAGACCTTTTTTTTTAAAAAGTAAGATGCATTTTGTTTAACCAAGAACAGCAGTTTTTTTCCATTGCTCTTACAGAACTCACCAGACTCCCTCACCACACTGTATTTTTAACATAATCTTTGTCAGTTTCATTCAAACTCCACAGAAACAAAATGAAACTCACCAAAGACATCCTGGTTCATCTTCCCACTACTTCAGCAACTACATACTTTATTTTGGTCAAATATAGACCCTTCATTTAACAAGAATAGAGAGATGCAGCTGTCTCAGGTGATAACAGGACGTAGGTATGTCATGTTTATGTCTTTAGTGAGCATGCATGATTGCTATGTGAAACGTGATCCTAGGTTCTGACTTTGGTCAAGATTTCAGGTGTGAAAAGGCCCAAAGTGACCTTAACCAAGTGTTCATAAGTAACAATAACAAACACAATCCTACTTTAGTTGCTTACAAGTGAATATTGTGTTGCTTGGGTGGATAATAGAGGAAAACGACTCGGCAGATATGCTCATTAAAAACATTTCAGTCGGCAGTGTTTCTCAAAATGTTTTTGCTGTCTCAAACTAGTCGTAAATAAAAATCATTACTGTGAGACAAAATTCTGTTTTGCTGCGCCTTGTCTTCCTGTCTTTTTTGATTGACATTTGACATATATGATGTTAAACTCTAGGCGAAAAGAGTATGCAGAAGTCAGTGTTAAAAGGGTAGGCGAAATAAGCTATGCTTCAGCCTTCACCTTTTCGGTCTTGAATGTCTATTGAATGACTTCTTTAGTTATTTATTTATTTGTTTATTCTGATTTTCTTATTTTTGTTTTCTCTTTTTTTCTTGGACCTTGTCTAACTGCTGTATTTATGTTGAGTTGTAATTTCTATTGTGCAATGAGGTGCTGTGTCAAATCAAAGACCGAACTAAACTAAACTAAACTAAAAAAAAAACTAAACTCACTTTCACCTTTCAACTCAGTCTTACCTTTGATTAAAATCTCTGTACCACTGAATTTATCTGACACATCCACTCTTGAAAGGAGATATTTAAATATTATTACAACTTCAATGTTAATCAATAATTTATGCAATGTGACAACTTCCTAATTCACGACAGATGCAAACAGAAGACAGAGACTGAAGACTGAATAATGTTGTACGCTCTGTGACTGAGAAGGACGCTGGTTTGATTCTCTGAACTGACTGAAGGAATCATAACTAACATCACTCACCTGCCCTTCAGATCTTTCAATTTTTGTGCCCTTGACAAACTCCTCAAGGCTCTGACTGTCGACTGTCGTGGAAGCTTCCATGTCAACCTTGTTAATGAGTTAACGGTGTGTTCAGAAAGTTTGTTCAATCTATGACTTAGGCTCCTCAAGAAGAAACGTATATTCACCAAATCTGGACAGTGAAATGAAGTCCAGGCTGTATGTTTGACTCTGTGTGAGGCTCGCCATGCCACTCATGTCAATGTGCCATTCTCTGACTCATGGTGTTGCCTACAGAGGGGGAGGGAAACTCAGGAGGCAGAGCGAGACCGAGAGCTCTGATACTGAGAGTGGGATGAAGTGTTTTCTCCCCCTACTGACTGAAAAGCTGTCTGGTAGTTTCACTGGAAATTTCACATAGATGCACATGCATACACAGACTCACATTCATTCACTTATTCATTCATATTTACAATTTTCCTTTTTTCTTTGTAAACTGAAGCTTTATTTTAAGATTTCTTTAACCCTCGAACATCAGTGGAAGATTTTGCCTGAACCACATGTATTAGACATTTATTCAACATTTCTACTATTTTTTTTTTTTTTTAGCATTTAATGCTATCATGAAACCAAATATGAAATAAAAATGTTATAGATGCACAAATTCAAATAAATTCAAAGCCATAAGTTACCAATAATGCAACAATAGAAAAGAATATCTCAAATATTCTGAAGGACCCTGATTATTTTATTTTTGGACTCTATAAACAATGTTAATAACTTTTCTTTTAGTGACCAATATGAAAAGGGAAGAAACAAGATATGTTTGAAAAACCCTTCACCATTTACTGCTTTTCAGAGGTAAGAAGTAACAAAGTACTAAGTAACAAAGTACTAATACTTTACTTCTGTACTCAAGTAGAGTTTTCAGGTATATTTTTTTGGGTGGCTTTTAGACTACTTTCTACTCCGTACCTTTTCGAAACAGGACAGTTACTTTGGTTTCCATACATTTGAGGGGAATCAATGATCATTATGTATTTTGCATCACTGCGTGCTGCCTTCCCAACATCAAGACTGATTTCAGCCTAAGCGGATGGGACACTCACACATAGAAAAGAAGATTCCCATCCATCAGTGCGCATCACGCACGACAGACATAACAAGACAGACACAACGTAAAACACGTAACAAGACAAAGCAGACAAAGAGGGAGACTCAACCACAGAAAAAAAAAAGGTGAGGTTCATTTTGCTCTGCACAGAAACTGCTGGTAAAGGGTGACTTTTTACTTGAATACTTTGAGCACATTTTAAAGTCTGTACTTTTTAATTTTTACTTGAGTAAATAAGTTTAATCAGTCTTTCTACCTTTTTACACAAGTATCTGTACTTCTGCTCGAGTGCAGAATGTGTGTACCTTTCCCACTTCTGCTGCTTTTGTTTGAATATATGAATCCATCAGATGATGAAGAGGAGGAGTGATATGAGTTCTTTGTAAAGATAATGAAAGACTTTTAATGTGAACATATTTTTATGTATGTAAGAAAAACATGGCTTTGAGTCTGAGAAGTTGTTCTCTGTGATTTTTGGTAATTTCATCTGTGCGTGCTTTGAGGCACCACATTACCTGTTGGGTGCATATGTATGTGTGTATGTATATGTAAGAAAAAATGCTAATAAACATATTGTTTATTGTTTAAAACAAAAGTTAGCGATTGTCCCCATATACTGTAGGCTATATTTGATGAGCGTATTAGTAACTTTCTGAATCAGGACTGGGGCTGGTTATCATTTTAAAAAGTACAATACCAATACCAATGCCCTTAAAGTGGTACTGATACCGATAAAATTCTTCATTTGATGCCTTTTCTTTCATTTTGGTGGCGTCTCAACATGCTGAACTGCCAACTCCATCAAATACACCACATTCAACTTCACCACCACAGACTGTATGTAGCTGCTAGCTCCAGCTGTGGTCAGTCACACGCTGCATTAAATCAAAGAGTGCTGCAAGCCAAACCACACAAACAGTCATTTTTTTCTCTACATCTGGAAACAAAAAGTATTGAATGCAGGTATCATTTGAGTGGATAAGTTTTGATACTACTTGGTGCTGGGTTATTTCAATCTATACCTTAAAGTTACTGAGCACTGACACTCAGCCCTCATCAGGACACTGTAGAAGTTTATCACGGCACTTACGGCCTGTTGTGAATGGATCAGAGGCAGGCTGGTTTTACATATTTATCAATTTTTGACTTATTCCACCACTTTGTCCAAGGCTTGGTTAATTTAATCAGTAAGTAGTAATGTAGCATGGGACATGAGAATTGTTGCTATGGCTACCTGCAGTTTAATATACTTTGCATATTAATTTACATAGAATAACAGCTAAACTGGTGACGGAAATATACAATTTTAAGAACACAGCTAAACAGTCACATAAATACAAACAGGAATATTGTATACTTGTTCTCAATATATGAATGAATGAATAGAATTTAAAAAGTTACAAAACTTTTCAAATTACAACCCAATAACCACTAGCAGCTACATGGCAACACTTTTTCTGCATGCAGGCATCTTACTGAATCTGAACGAGTATCTAATCAGAAGAGGGTCTAGCTTTAAACATTTGTGAGGAGCAAAAGTTACAAATAACTTAACTCAGACTAAAACATCCAACTGAAATCTATAATTATACTTTGACTGAGATCGCAGCAACACTCAGTTTTTAGTAGAAGCCTGATCAATAGTCTCAACTTGAGCATCATAAAATATGAAAAGATTATTGGGCATCTGACCTATTAGACTAAACATAAACAGGTGCAGCCTACTTACTTTTGCACACCTTATTTTTTTTATGAGCTACTTGCTTGTGTACCAGAGGTAATAATTAATTAATAACTTAATTCAGAGCTATAAACCAAAGTTTAAATTTCTTTTGTGAAGTGCATGAAACTTTAACTGACTCCTGACATTGTCATGACAAGATCAGAGCGACCGGTGTTTGAAAAGACTCTGGTCACTCTGTTGTTCTTTTTGTGGACCTTAAAAAACACACAGTCCACCTATAATGTGGTCTTCATTCATTCTTTAACAAACGGTCTTTGCTGAAGGAAAGACGAGGCTTGTGGAGTGCATACTAAATACATTAACTAAGTTTCACTTTTACCTTTTGTCAACTAAAAAATGAGAGATTCAAAAGAAGATTTGTTAGCTTCATAACATAGCAGATCTTAGTATTTTATCAAACTAGAACTGAATCCGAGATTAACTCAGCAGACTGATGTGATTACAGATCTCAAATGAGTCTCTAAATTTGATTTATTTTGTGTCAAAACTTACAAAAATATGTTGAAATCTTGGATTTGGTGTGAAAAACAAAAAGATTTGTGGATTTTATTTCTATTTAGAAATACACTAGAAATCATTTTAAAATTGACATATACTGACAATTTAAAAAGGTGAAATTTTGAGTCAAAATTTTAAACATTAATAGCAAAGTAAATTTTAACTTGATTAATACTGGCAGTCCATAAAAGACACAAATATGTGGTGAAATAATACTAAGTATAGAATAAAATAATAAAACTCTCTCTTTCTGTTGAGGCTTAAATTATTAATAAATTGATTAAAATTTCAAATGTATTGTTTACTTGAATTTAAAAAAATCTGAAGGACATTTACTGAGGTTAATCTGACCGGAAGCAGAAGATAAAGACTAGAAAGAAAAAGAGAATTATTTTTCAACAAACATGATAAAATTCTCCTTTAGTTTTATTTTCAGCAGGATGTTGTAGATGGTTTCAGTTCTAATAGAGGAAAAGAGAAAATGTGTGAACTGTTTATTATAGTTACTTTGAAATCTGATGTAATCCCCAGTATTGAGCGATCTGTTCAAATCTCAAACAAGAGAAAGGATTCACTAGTTATTGTTACTGTTAAAGTTTTAAGTTGCTTTTAGTTTTTATCATGTTATAAAGTTACTGTTTATAATTTTGTTGGCCGTCATGCAACTTAATAACTAGTATGTTAAATTAATAAATTAGTAAATAATACACACAACACTTTTCATTGGAGATACTGTTTTGTGTGTCTGAGTTCACAAAATTTAAGTCCTCATCTGCATGAAATGCTTTAAAGCTGAATTGGTCCCTCCCTTTAGGAGGCAAGACTTTACTTAATCAAAATATAATTTCACAGCTTAATTGAGCAATAAAAACATGAAAACCAAAAAGAAATTCCCCTAAGGGTCCCAAGACTTTTTTAAAAAAAAAATGTGAATACATCCTACAGCTTTCCAATAGAGAACCCATATTTTAAGTGATATAATCTTACCCTCAGTTTTACCTTCTGTTTGGCACTGGGTATCATTATATAATTTAATTCTACACTTTGAAGAGCATAAAGTGTAGCCTGGATAAAATAGACCAAAACTGACAATGCTGTGATTTAAATCTTAAACTATCTGATCACAGACTGACTAAATTAGACTAAAAATCTGAGTAAGCAGCCCAGTCTATAGTGTATTTTGTCTGTTCACTGTGTCTTGGCAAATTTGTGCAAGTATTAATGCTCTGTGATGCACTTTGTAACTGTTGTTTTGAAAGGTGCCATAGTTGTTTACTATTAGACTGCATTAAGACTGCAAAACGTGCAATCTGCAGTAACGTGCAGTACATGTTTCTTTCAGCCACACCTTTTACCAAACACATGTTTTAGTGTCTCTCGCTGCACATGTTTGATGTGAATGGTACCTTTTTGGTCATGTTGGATTGCACATGTCCATGTCAGTGACAAACCAGCAGTCAACAGGATAATCCCGGTTAATACTTTCACCCACTGTGAGGATATTACAGGTGAGAGACAAAAACATCCCCCCGTGTCTGATGCAATTCAAAATGTGTCATATCTTTTTAGATATATTTCTATATGGCTGACGCACATGAACATATTAACCCCTTTGAGTCACTGCATACCGGTTCATGTGCACACAAATATAGCTCGTCAGCAGGTGTGAATCTGCATTTTTCTGGTATTAGAAGAAAAGCTTTAATCTGACACACACACACAAACACACAAACACACACTCATACACGTGATTGTCTGGCTGTGTGCACACGGGTGCATCAGTGTGTGTATGTTATGTGTTTGTATTTTGATTCTAACATGAAAAGGCACTTCCACACCCATATATTACCTTCTAAAAATAAAGTCATGACGTCAAACAACAGTTATTTCAGTTGGTCAGCTAGCGTTCCCCCCTCCCTCCTCCAAACGCACTCAATAACAGCAACTTTCAGGCTTCAAAAATAAAAGTCTAAAAATGTCTCTTAGTAAACAAGTAGCATTCAAGATCAATATGTGACATTGCATCTTATATTAACAGTCCTATACTGCAACCATTTATCAGAATGCACAATTTTAAGATTGTTCTCCTTATAAACCAGTAAAAAAAAAAAAAGTACATGGATAATCAGAGAGCAATTTGAGAGAACACATCAAATATTTTTGCGTAAATACATTTCCTCAAACAGCATGTCTGCATCCTCTGCGCTGCAGCATCGTGCACGCTTGTTTAATATACATATCAAAAGCAAACATGAATGTGCTCCTGTCCCACTGATTGACTCATAAAAGATGGATGGATATGTTACTACACCAGGCTGAGGTGTAGAAACAAGTTTCGGATTGTTGCCTTGATAAGTATTCACATCACATATAACTCTCTGCAGTGAGGCTTAGATATGAGTCATAGTCTAGAATGGTAGGAGGGCACATTAACAGACTGACTTTTTATTACCACTCAGCCGCAAACAAATATCTACAACGCCTCGGTGAATGACTGTGGACCAATAATTAGGAACCTACTAATTAAGGAAATATTAGGGTGCTAATAATATATGCTATAAAGTGTTAAACTGGAGACGTGCGGAGGCAAAACAAGACTGATTTGAACAATGTCTCACATCGGTGATGGTTTTCATTCATGTACATAAGTAAAAATAAGTAAAAAGGTCATTTTTAAAATTATTTAACCAGGTGTATATTTTTTCATGAAAGGAAATTTTGTTTTATTATGGAGGCTGAAATGTGCCAATGAGCCCTTCTAAAAAATGTTATTTGAAAATGTTATTTGAGTCCTCATCTAAAAAGCACTTTCTCGGTTTTCTAGTGATGTAACACACATGTGGGTGTGACCAGCAGAGCAAATCTTCTGTTACTTCAAAAGGGCAGGAATTTTAGCGAAGACGTTTTTTGGCAGTAAGGGAGTTAAGTGATCAGATTTTTAAAGATCTGGTGTACAGGTTGTTGTTTTTATTTATGAGAGTCTTATATTAAGATTTTATGAGTTCACGCCAATTATAAGCCTTTCAAAATGCAACCCATGCCCTTTATGGGGGACAGCAGGATTAGCTTCTTCTCATTTTCAACCATTTTCCATACTTTAAGAAACAGAGCAAAGTGAGGCAGAGCAGATTTTGTTCTGTGTTGCCACATGATCAGCCCATATCTAATGTCAAGTAACACAAAGAGGTGGAATTTCTGCATCATCCTGCATTTCTTAAATCTGGCTGCCACAAACAGCTGGATCCAGCACAGGTCAGACCACCAGGCCTCTGGGAGATCTACAAACGATAGGTCACAGTATGTATGTTATTTTTAAAAAGGTGCAGGAAAGATGACGGATCCAGTTAGAAGACGTTTGTGAACATTATATGTAACATTTGGCGAGAAAAATCTTTGTGATATGTTTCTTACATTCCAATTACTTAACCTTTTTTTTCTTGGAGGACTCAGGAGGATATGAACCTCCTATACTGAGGGAGGGCATCAGTGCTGTGACCTATAGGCCCAATGTCACCGACACAACGGCTGAGTGGAAGTTTCTGTTTGAAAAACCTGGGAAAGAACACAGATGGAGTCACCCTTTCCTGTCACATCCCTGTTTCTCCTCCTGCTTTGACGTTCATTTTTAAAATTGCGTCCACGTTTTAAAGACCCCTTTATTTAATGGAGAGACAGATAAAAATGTTGAAAAAAAAACAGAGGTACAACCCCAAGAGAAATATTAGGAGCTCCACCGTCCTTTTCATGAACTGACCACTGAAAACTCCAGTTGCTGCACTGTAGATGCGACCATGTTTAGTTCTGAGTGCAATGACTGAATATCATTAAAATAGCAGAACTCGAGGCACTGTGGTTGATCAGTTGCTCTGAGGCTAAGAGTCCTCTGCAGTGGCTATGAGTTTGATTCCAGCCTGTGGCCCTCTGTTGCATGTCGTCCCCTCACTCGCTCCCCCCTCTTTCTGTCATATCTTCAGCTTTCTTATCAATAGAGCCATAAAAGCTGGACAATGTGTAAATTGCCCGGTTCCCCAGTTAATGCAAACTCTAAACTTCTCCAGTGTTTCTAATGTCCATTTTAACAGCATTAATTCCATCAGTGCAGAGAGAGTCATGTCAGATGTTCCACTTTCCCTTTTCTCCCAAACTATATTATCCTACCATGAATGAAACTCAGCACTTCTACCGCCTTCCTTTCCTAGGGAGGCTTTTAATGTGAAAAAAACATCTGAAAGTGTTGAGTTTTGTTGATCGTAACTTAACATCAACTTAACTTAAATCAACATCAGTCAGGACTGTGGCAAAGAAGAAACGACTGGTATTAAAAGACTATGAAAACATTTAACACAAGAAAATCAGAGCAGCAGAGTTGGGAGTATAACATAAAATCTGTGGTTGTTTGCTAAAAGTAATTCCACCATCAGAGTTTTTTATTAGCGACCAGCTCTTTATTTGTTCCCACCGGCCACAACCCGGTCTATTATGTGTGAGACTCTGCTATTATTTGAAGACCAGCTTTTATATGAGAATTTACAGTATTCTCCATTTTTAATTCTCAGCATATGACAATCAGAGTGGTGCGAATATATTTGGAAAGGTCACAGGAAGTGTATTTAACATTTCTCATCAAACAATAGGCCCACTCTTTCACTGCCTCATCTACACCTCATCTCTTCTCTGCTGTCCAGTTCCTTTGAGGAGTCTCGCTGCTAGAAATCAGCAGAGATCACCTCATACCTCCCTAAAGCATGAGGAAGTGATCCTCAGTCTTGGACCTGATGCTGCTCTTTGTCTGCTGCCTGTTTTTTTTTTTTTTTTTTTTTTTTTTCATACCTTCAATCTTGTAAGCAACAGCCTGATCATAAACACTGATGACACACACTGACACACAAAGCATAAAACCCTGTATAACACATGCATTCATAAAACGCAGGACAAATATTCTCAGATGGACAAAAGAAAAAACAAACCTGGACAATAACAGCAAAACAACAAAACAGATTTCCATTCGGTGACACATTACTGTGACTTTCAACTTTTGCACTGATAGAGAATGCAAATGTACAATAAACTTAAATAATTAAATAATAGACTATATGACTTCCTGCAGGTCTCATTCATTTTATACATAAATGTTACTATTAAATAAGACGCATGATTTGTTTGATGCAGACCTTAAAGTCAGACAAATATACCTGAGTGACCTCTGCAGGTACCACACCTCCTCTCTTACCCAACTATCTAACTAGTTCAGAGGGTAGTTGGTCATTGTTTCTATTAAAATTTGTCCCAATCAACACCAGAAATTAATGCAAAGGGGCCAGTTTCACAAAGATGGACTCTCTTGATTGGGATTCTTATGTGCCTTCTGGTTAAATTAGACCTTTTTTTTTAATAAACTAAAAACATGGATGACTGATCAACCACATCAAACCACTCAAGTCTGTTCACTGCAGCAGACTTCTGGAAAAATGCAACAGGTACAAGAACATTTAACCATGAAAATTCAGAAACATGTGTAACAAAAACCAAAACTTCCAGTGGTATAAAATCTCAACAGAGCTGTGGCAGAGCTGAGAAGTTGTGGTTTCTTAATGTGGTTCAGTACTTCTGCTCATCAGTTAGACTCAGGATAGTTTCCAAAGGGAAACAAAAATGACTGATGATGTCCTCACTGCTGTATATTTCCAGCTGGTTACTGCGGCTTTTCTGCTCTACAACATCTTTAATAAAAACTACAAACTGTCTTTTCTATCATTTGGTGCCCTGAGTCAGCAGGTGTCACTGCCTGTTACCATGGAAACATGAAAACATGGCTATTATTTCAGAGTTACCCTGGCAGTAGGGTGGTAAACAATATAAACTTGAAATAATGTTTTCATTTTTGTTAAACTGTCTGTCTAGCATCACACTAATCTAAAAGAAAAAAAAATAAGACTGTCCTAAATCTAAAGAAAAAAGAAATACTACAAAATAAAACAGATTTCACTGTGATACTCAGAGGTGCCATCTGCCTGGATTAAATAAAGATTTTTTCATCTTCCACATCATCTTTTCACCGGCGCAGTTCTTCTGTTTTAGTAATGTAGAGCTCAAACAGTACATATATTGTATTCAAGGTTGGGAGGGTTACTTTAAAAATGTATTCTGACACAGTTTCTAATTACCTGTTAAAAATGTGGTCAGTTATGTAATCCAAAATCACAATATTACATATCACAATATCTGGTGAAACTGTTTAGACTAATATAGTGTTTTTAGGGCTGCAACTACCAGTTATCAACTACCAGTTACCAGTCGATTACTTTTCTCATTTGATGGATTATGTTGTATAATCCATCAAATGTAACAAAATAAATAAATAAATAAACAAAGATGATATCTGATGACATCTTATTTTGTCCACAACTTAAAAATATTTCCAAAATGTTACTGTCAGGGGGGAGTAACAGAAAACAGAAAATATTCACATTTAAGAAGTTGAAATCAAAGAGTTTTGATATTATTTAAATCAATCAATTAATTAATCCTCTCACAATCTTGTCACTTGAAAAATGGGTCCAAATATGGATGTAAGTCCCAACTGATGTACGTCTGTGTGGTCCACAAGTTTGGAGCCATTTTTCAAGTCTTTTCTGCAATGATTATTTTCATTATTAATCTGCCGACTCCACTGTTTTTTCTCCACATCCAAGATGTTTTATCCAGTTTACTGTCAGGGAAAAGTAGAGAAACCAGAAAAAACAGAGAAACCAGAGAAACCAGACTAAAATCAGAGAATTCAGGTTTATTAGTTTGTCCAGCTGACCTTGTCTTTATTGTGTGCAATTTATTGATTTAAAGACAAGAAATAGTGAAATATTGTCCCAGTGAAGCATTTGTTCACAAGAGGCCATGATAATGAGTTAGTGATGGATTGTGTGTACATGGTGATGTTCTTTGTTTTAAAATTGTGATCCAAAAATAATCCCCATTTGAACTAAATGTATCTGCAAACTGATTACATCTTTTTTAATCTGTAACTGTAATGGAATACAGTTACCCTTTTTTTGTATCCAGATTACCTAATCCTGTGACATGTAATCCATTACTCCCCAAGCCTGATTATTATCATTTTACTTTTGACATTTGCTGATACCAGAATTACAAATGTGAAGTTTTATTATTATTATTTTAAATAATAAATAAGTTACTTTTTCTGACATTTTATAGATCAGTCAATTAAACAGGAAAATAATCAGCTTATTAATCAATAATGAAACAGGAAAAATTGCAGCCCTATAGTAATATGTGCAATAACTCCACATAACACAATAAAAAGAGTGACGGCAGAGCAGGTATTCTGTAAAACGACACTGACCCTCAGCACTTAGCATTTTGACAGTTACAAGACAGAGCCTGTAAATGTTTCAGATTCCATGGAGGGACTCCAAGTGACAGCGCTTCAGATATTTGGAGGATGAGAAACCGTTTCCTTTTGAAGAACAAAGCAAGAGCTCTGCTCCATATTCATCCTTCTTTTGTTAAGTCTGCTGCATTTTGATGCCACAGAAAAATGTAAATATTGAAACTTGTCAGGAACCGCTGCGGGAGCAGGAGTCAAAGCCGGCGAGCAAATGGCAGTTTACATATTTTAGTTGTGAGAAACATTTCTGAATGAGTCTGTCTTACATAAATATCTCACATCAGCTGGGTCACAGTGGAGCATCTTCAGTAAAATATTTAACTGACTTCAATAAAGCAGTGAGCCAGACAGGTTTCAGTAAGTCTTGTTAACTTTTTCCGATCACAAACCTGAATGAGTGGCAGGTTTACGTGCATCCCTCCTGGTACTGTATGCTCGTCCTACAAGTTCAAAACATCCTGATGTTCCCTCCTGTGAGAGCTGGAACATTTCTTCCCCACAGATTAATCAACACCAAGTCTTTTGTGAATACTGCTCTTATTTCCTTGGGCATTTTTGCCTGCTACTCTTAATTTTCCACAGGTTTTTTTATGGCAATTTAAAGCAATTTATTTATCATTATACAAAACAAAGTTGCACAACAGAAAGAAAGTTGTAGTCTAGATTGTAGGATTGAATATGATGAAATAATATAAAGTAAAGCTGATCCAGTATCTAATTTTAAACACAGGATTCAAAATGTGGACTTTACATTATGTTACATCCATCTAACAGTGCTTTTGAAAAACTGTGTCCACAAATCTAGCTGACAACAATGATGCACAAACAGATATAATTTATAAATGTGTGATGATTATCCACTTATCTTCATTCATTTGTATATTTATTTATTTATTTGGACAGAGACAAAGTACAATAACAACTAGTTAGAGGCTAGTTTTCACTGGGAGGCCTTTTGCCAGATGTTGTTAGGCACCCTGGAATTAGCCTAACCTCGCCTAAGCAATTGTAATGTTCACATTTTATTTCTTCACATAACAATCAAAATCTGCCATTCACACAGAAAGAAAAATATTAAACAATTCTAAAATTTCAAGGAGCAGTTCTGCAGAAACACTGTACAAAGAGTTTGTACATGAAGAAAATGTACAAGAAGAAGAAGCAAAGTTAAAAGATTTTAGATAATGTGCAACAATAACTAACCAAGCATATTGTTTTCTGAATGAAATTAAATGAATGCATGACGGTGGGGTTAAATAAAAAGTTATTATATGAGCAACAGCAGACCAGTGTGCAAAACTAAACAGCAAAGCATAACCAGAGTGCACTGACACCTTTAATAATCCATCCCCCTGACAGGTGTAGTATACAGAGACACTGACTAAACAGCAGGATTATTGTACAGGTGTGACTCGGACTGGTCACAGTAAAACTACACTCTAAAACGTGCAGTTTGATCTTAATAAAAGACATTCATGGGACTGAACTATGGACTCACATGTCTAGGGCTGCAGATGTGCTTTTCTGATAGAGAATCTTTAACATCAACTTGTAATAAACTGGAGGAAAACACATTAGTGTTTTTGTTGAGCGGCTGTGCAAAACCTGCCTGAACTAACTTGTGGTCTATGTTCTGTTAACTGTTCTTTTGATTTTTGTCAAAGTTAAAGATTTTACTGCACAGTCCTTGTTTTTATCACAAGAAAAATGCAGAATGGTATTATTTGAGAAAATGATCAGGCTTAAGGGCAGCTTTTACCTTGTGAAAAAAAGGTAAATTTGTAAAATACATGAGCATGAACTGGATATGGAAAAAGCTTTGAGGTCTAAGTAATTTAGTGAAATGGTATAAATTATAATCCTGTTTTCAAATTAGACAAAGTGATTTGAGCAGGCTTATACACGCAGTATATGTGTGTACTGTATGTACATGTGTGTATATGTGATTAGAGCAGTTGTACCGCGGCTATGAATGAAACAAGGTGCTTGTAGCTACAGCAGGAGAGGAAGTAATAACTCTTAATGTTGGGCACTTGGGAGATGCACAAGGCCTCATTATCTCCCTAAACGCCTCAGGCTTTCCGATGTTCTCACCTTACACCCACTGCTGACCTATGACTCACCAGCCCCTCTATCCTCATAGTAAACCTTTATTACATTACCTTAATCGTGGAGCATCATGTTGGAAGGTTGGAGGGCAAACCCCCGGCTCCACATCATTTATCATTTCACCCTCTTCTTATAAATGACGTACACATGACTTGGACCGTGTCCATTTGTCAAAACACTGCACATACTGTGCATTCTTCCAGCATGACGTACAAAAATAAACAGTTCACTTTGATTTAGATTCAGCAGATTGGGTTTGGTGATCGCCGGCATCCCTGCATGACAGAACCCAGAGCTGTTTAGAGGCTGACGTCACTCCATTGAGACAGTCAGAGGAGAGAACTTGTTTGTCTCTGCTCAGTAATGTGTCATCAATTGTTTGAGTTGATATAAATGTAAATTCTCTTTTGTCAGTGAATGCCTTGACCCAAAAACCAGCAGGAAAAAACTTAAAAATCTCAATTTTAAGTTAACAAATTTCTAAAATACACTGAGCTCCTTGGAGAAAAAGATGAAGTCCCTTTCCTTTGATTTCAGAAAAGATTTAAGCGAAGTAAATGTTATTATTTAGGGGTAAACCACAAATTTAGCGCCCCAGTCACAATGCAACTCCTTCTAAAATAACCTGATATAAAATGTATGCCGAGTATGAAATTTGGATGTCTTGCTTGCTCCAATACTTCATAGGTTACAAGAGTAAGATCAGTCTTTGTCTTTCATGCAAAACATCACTCCCAAGGCACTTTGAGTGCACTTAAATGTCAACAATGAGCCATGTTTTCTCTCATTTTCTTTCCTCTGTGTTTGAAGTATCCTGAGTTTGCACTGATATATCAAACTTTTTTTGTGGGCAGACCGTTCTAGATGTGGGTGAAACACAACAAATTGATATGAATATTTAATTATGCATTTTCTGGATTGATGGTGACAGCGACGCTCATTCTCAGAGAAAATCTATCAAAAGACATTTACAATGGTTGGGTGAAATGCTGGAGTAGTTTGTGCATGTAAATGTATCTTTAGAGACCCATTTCCCCATGTTTTCTCTCATGTGATAATCACAGAGAAAACCACATGTTCTTTCTTAAATATTTTCTAATTTGCAACAAAGCAAAATGACAAAAAGAATGATAATAGGTGTATTAATAATTGTAATTATTGTAATAATTGTGTATAGCAATTTCCAGAGGACATGGGATTTTTTTAAAGTATAGTTTTTAAAGCTGGGTTGTCTGGCTTCTGGCCTCTAATGTTAGATTAAGATTCTACTATACCTGATAATGCCACTTTAAAGGGGCAGGTCCGATATATATAGCCTGTATTTTTTCTGATTTTATATTATCCTGTAGCTTCCCAGTATTCCTTATGTTGTAATATCTCAACATTAAAAGTCTGGTCAAAGTTGGCCTCCAGAAGTTGCAGCATCATATTGCTATTTTCCAAAGTCCTTCTGAAGACAACCTGATGCACATTTCTGCATGATGCTGCTGCTACATATAAACCCTTTGGGCTGAAGTTGTCTTTAACTTTGATAAAATTAACAAAAGCTAACTTTACAGACACAACTTAAGCAATGAGTTATTCCTTAAAGAAAATCTCTACTTGTATAACACATAAAAAACAAAACTAAACAA